>PQWD01001135.1:0-45172 GCA_019425675.1 Leucinodes orbonalis
AAGGGATATAATGTTGTGTGTGCGCAAAGGCACTTGAGTGGCGTTGCACGTAACGGGAAAAGAAGCAAGTGCAAGTAACGGGTAGATGGATATAGACTGCAAGGATCGGACTGTGTGGAAATTATACGGGAAGACATTCAGCAGTGGATCATTTAAGCAACAAATGTAAAACTATCACATTTTCACGAAAACGACATCCTCTTAATGTTATTTATTTTATCTGACGCTCCCTTAACAAGTAAGTGAAATACGTGACTTAGGTTTAATATTAGACACTAAATTGGACTTTCATGATCATATGAATAGTATATTGTAAAAAAGCCAGCAAAATGCTTGGTTCGTAATACAACTGCATCCAGTTTAATAAAGTAGAGGTTGCTATAGTCCTTTATAATGCTTATGTTAGAAGCAAACTCGAATATGGTACTATTGTCTGGGACCCTTACGAACATAAATAATAATGAAATTGAAAGAATTCAGCGTAAATTTGCACGTTGGTTATACAAGAGGAAATATGGGTACTACCCATACCTATATCCGTCCTTATTTGTATCTGGAATGGTAGTATCTACACTCTTAAATCCCGGAGAGCAATGCAAATAATTATTGTGTACATATCTTAATACGCAATAAATAGATAGCCCAATGATATTAGGTAAGGTGGAACTCCTAGTTCCTAATCGGATAAGTGGGATGAGGAGGGTACGGTGGCACCGCGAAAGGATGCGCGCCTGCCTACGGCGGCCCCAGACGCGCACAAGTACGCTGCTCACGCGCCTACCATCGCGCTCTATGCCTTATTGGCGATATGCTGGCTCAACACTTTGAAATTGATGTGTTTGCTGACAGCTTTGCCCAAATTTGTAGAATGTCCTTGGTTATATAAATACTGTGTGTAATATTAATAATTTCCATTGTTGACATTCCTTAATTATTATTTTTTCAAATATTCAATTTTATCTGACATGTTAAACATACTAACTTTATTAATAATTTGACGTAATTATAATGTATTGTTGACTATTAGTGCCAATTATTATTATGTATCCATGTACTGGCAATTTTATATGTCTCGCAATGTTTTTCTTGTTCAATCTTCTATGTATGCCATAATGACGTCTTGGAAACTGTAAGTTTGTTGCGGATTTATGAAATAAAAAAAAAAAAAAAAAAAAAAGCAGTAACCATGATGATGACTTTGTCATAAAGATTCTTCCTGAAAAAGCGCGGGAAACGTTCAACTTGGCGGGCGCGTATTTTTGGTTTCTTTAAAATTATTTTATTTCAAAATATTTGGATCAGTAAAGTAGTAGTTATTTTAGTCTTATTTATCTTAAGTATTGTTTTAGTATAAAGTGTAGATAGTTCCAGTTTATTTGGTAAGTTTTTGTACATTTTGTAAATATGTATGGGGATGACGAGCCCCCTGATCCAGGGGGCTTCGTTCCCGCTGTTGGTCACTTTGTGACAATTTCGAATGAATCTGGTATGGATACTGATGCGTCCATATCAGCAAAAAGATTAAAGCGCAGTCGCATGCAAGTGTGCAAACACTGTAACAAGCGTCGACGAAAGCACCATGGCTCAGATCCCAAACCTTCAGACTGTATTTGTTCTGAAGGTTCTTTGACCCTGGATGTTGCTAATGAATCCATAAATGGCAATTCTAATAAAATTAGTAATACCTTACCTGTCTCCGCTCCCACTTCTGTTGGCAGAAATTTATATAGTGCTTCAGATAATGCCCCATTTGTACTGCATGTTCAAAAGTGCAATGCCTCTCCTAATGATAATGTTAAATTACACCCGGTTACTTTTGGTAAATTTTTAAAGAAATATGAATTCCAAAATATTATTAATGGTAGTGTAAAATTAATTGGACGTAATAAAATTTCTATTTCCTTTTCGAAACACAATGATGCAAATGCCTTTTTAAGTCATGGTAGTCTTGAGAAGCAAAACCTCAGAGCGTTTATTCCTACATTCAATATAACTCGGATGGGTCTGGTACGCGGCGTACCAGAAGAATGGTCTCCGGAGGAGGTCATTGAAAATATTTCAGTACCAATAGGCGTTGGTAGGATTTTGAAAGTTAGGCGATTAAATTACAAGTCATTTACAGATGGTAACTTGGTTTGGAAACCATCACAGACAGTTGTAATTACATTTGATGGACAAGTTCTGCCATCACGTATATTTATCTGCTATAACGCTTTACCTGTAGAACTATATATTTTCCCAACTATACAGTGTTATAATTGCTGCCGTTTTGGGCACACTAAAGTACAGTGTCGTTCCAAACCCAGGTGCTACAGATGTGGTGATGCTCACACAGGTGAATCATGTAACATACAAGAGGACTGTGCTTCATGTTTGTCTTGCTCTGGTAGGCACTTTGCTACAAGTAGGTCATGTCCAGAATTTGAAAGGCAGAAGCAAATAAAAACATATATGGCCAATAATTGCACTTCATATGCAGAAGCATCAAAATTACATGGCCCAGTTTCCCGCTCCTTTGCTGATGTACTTTCTTCCAAACCTTCTAGTCCATTGCCTAAAAAACATCAAACAAATGATACTATGAATATTTCCACTTCATATAAAAAAACTGTTTTCCTAAAACCGCGGACCCCTCCTCAACCAAATAAAGGCTATAATACAGGTGAACACAACTCTATAATTAGTGAATCTTTCATACCACCCCCCCTAATGGTTGTGGCTTTAGTAAAAACCCATCTACTACACAACAATCAACTGTAGCAGAAATAATGGTAGAAATATTAAAACTCCTGTCAAATTCATCAACATTCTCACCGTCCAACGTTGCCATTTTACTTGAAAAAATTCTTTCTTTCTTCCAAAATGGATCTAAGGAAAATAATGCAGTGGAATTGTAGAAGCATAATAAATAAAAAACATGACTTAATTTATTTACTAGATAAGTTCAATCCTATAGTCTTTGCACTAGCAGAGACTTGGCTCAAACCAAACAAATATTTTAAAATTAGTGGTTATCATATTTTAAGAGAGGATAGACCTGATGGTTATGGAGGAGTAGCCATACTCATCAGAGACTCAATACCCTTTAAGCAAGTAAATATTCCTGCTCATAATGAAGAAATTTCAGTTGTTGCAGCAATGGTTTCAAATATTTGCATAGTTTCAATTTATGTCCCTAAACCATCTGCCCTTCTTTTGTCCGATATAAATAAAATATTTTCTTCACTCCCTAAACCTTTTTTAGTAATGGGCGACTTTAACTGTCACCATCAATCATGGGGTAGTTCCAATACAAACAATTATGGTGAAGATTTAATTGATATACTGGATCAAAATAATTTGTGTGTATTAAATACTGGGCTTCCTACACGTCACACAGCTCCTGACCAGGGTAGAAGTGCTATTGATTTATCCATCTGTACTCCAAATCTTGCTAATTTGCTGTCCTGGTCCACCACTTCCTCTTCCTATGGCAGTGATCATTTTGTAATTTTATTAACTTTCGCAGCGCGAGCTTTTCCTAAACTAACTAGACATAAATCACAACTTAAGCACAAATTACCGAATAGTAATAGCAATGATTGGGAAAAGTTTAAGGCTTGTGTTCAAGATAAATTATCATCATTACCTAAAATTGAAAATGAGTGTGTGGATATATGTGCAGATTCCTTTGCACAGGTTTTAATAAGTGCAGCAAATGATGTATTCCCTAAGAAAACATCTGCTACTCTTCCATCACCCCTTGGTGGGATGCAGAGTGTAGTTCTGCTATTAAGAAAAGAAAAACAGCAGAAAGAAATTATAAACGTAACATGACAGTCGATAATTTCGATAAATTTAATGTGATAGCGAAGGAAACGCGAAAGCTATTTAAACAGAAAAAATTTGAAAGTTGGAGACAATTCTGTGAGTCTGTATCACCCGACACAGCGTCCAATATAGTCTGGCGTAATATAAGAAGATTTAAATCTGCTTTTTGTGGTTCAAACTTCGCAACCATTCCGGATAACTTAGTTGATAACTTCCTTGATAAATTGGCTCCCCCATGGGTCCCTGAAGCTAGCCCATCATATCAAACAATTCCACCTATTATTTGTAAATCTACGTCGTCATCTATTTCGAACCTAGATTCACCCTTTTCATTGGTAGAACTAAAAGGTATATTAAGTAACGTTAAGGACTCATCACCCGGTAAAGATGGCATTCCATATTCTTTTTTAAGTAATCTGTGTGATATTTCATTAAATTATTATCTGGGGTTAGTAAACAAAATAATGTTGACAGGTGAAATGCCAGATGAATGGAAATGTCAAATGGTGTTGCCAATTCTAAAGCCACATAAAAATCCATCAGATTGTGATAGTTACAGACCGATCGTTTTAACAAGCGTGTTATTAAAATTAATAGAACATTTGGTGAAAAATCGTTTAGAGTGGTATACAGAAAATAGCCAATTTTTATCTAACTCTCAGTTTGGATTCAGAAAGGGTAAAAGTACTATGGATAGTATTAGCATTCTAACTACTGATATTCGTGTAGCTTTTACTAATAATGAATCATTAATAGCTGTTTGCCTTGACATTAAATCCGCTTATGACAATGTTCTATTATCTGTCCTATATAAAAAATTAGAAGCACTTAGGGTTCCTATAAACATGTGTAATATAATTATAAAAATATTATGTCAACGTAAAATTAATTTATGTCTAGAAGGGTATTCAAATTCTCGCGTAATATGGAGAGGATTGCCTCAGGGATCTGTTTTGAGCCCTTTATTGTATAACATCTATACATTTGATTTAGAGAATAGCTTAAATGGACAAGTAGAAATCCTTCAATATGCAGATGACCTTTTGTTATATATTTGACAAATCGTTAAATTATGCTTGTAATGTTCTTTCTTCGGCATTAATTGGATTAAAACACTGGATGGATCAAAATGGTTTAGAACTTTCCACATCTAAAAGTAGTGCAATAGTTTTTACGAGACAAAGAACACCTCCTCCTATTCAAATCTTATATGATGACATTATAATACCAGTCAAGACTACCATAAAATTTTTAGGTGTCATCCTCGATTGTAAAATGTCTGGCATGGATCATTGTAATTATATAGTTACTAAATGTGAGAATTTATTAAATATGTTAAGATGCCTTACAGGCGTCTGGTGGGGTGCTCATCCATATACACTAAAACTTATTTATAATGCTTTAATCAGGAGTGTATTAGATTATGGCACATTTGTATTAGAACCTGGAAACAAATCCGCTTTAAAAAAGTTAGATATAATTCAAGCAAAGGCCTTACGCATAATTACAGGTGCAATGAGAAGTAGTCCAATTAATGCTCTACAAATAGAATGTTCGGACCCACCCCTACATTTGCGACGACAGTTCTTATCTGATAAATTTCTTTTTCGAACACTTCAAACTTCTAATCACCAACTTGCAGAAAAACTCCAACGCCTTTTAGACTGCGTGAAATCATCAAATTATTGGTCTCATAAACAATTACCATGCTTGCTAAATAGCTACAATAAATTTTTATCAATCCAATCCCCGCTCCATCGTTCAAACATGCTTCCGATATTTACTGTTGATTATGATTCCCTTATTTTAGCACCTCATATCCATTACAATCTTGTAACTAAAGATGATCCGTCGGTTAGTAATCAATTTAATATAATTACCCATGAAAGGTTTTCCAACCATCACCATATATATACTGATGCCTCTAAAAGCCCTGAAACAGGTTGCGTCGGAGTTGGTGTTTACCACCATCAGTACAATATAGTCCAAAAAGTTAAACTTCCACCAGAATCAACAGTTTTCACTGGAGAATGTATGGGTCTGCTTAAAGCTGTGGAATATGTCCTTCTTATGAATTTAAAAAGATGTGTAGTACTTTCAGATTCTATGAGCGCCTTACAGACATTAGAAAAGTACCCTTTTATGTCTAATAACAAATTGCCCGTTACCTTTGAACTAAGAAGCATTCTTCTTCAGTGTGTTTTGAAAGGACTGATTGTAGAATTTGCATGGATCCCTAGTCATGTAGGAATCAAAGGCAACATGAAAGCTGACCGTCTTGCTAATGATGCAGTGTTTTGTGGAGACATGTTTCCTTATAAAATTTACCACCAAGACCTAGCAACGCTTCCTAAAATATATCTTTATGACTCTTGGAAACTACTATGGGAATCTAGTAGTAAAATAAAAGGTAGATATTTTGCAACCATTCAAGAGTCAATCCCCATCAAACCTTGGTTTTATAAAATTAAATTCGGTAAGCGCGTGTCTTCTATCTTAATAAGGTTAAGAATTGGTCATGTTTGTACCCCAGACCACCTCGCCAAACTCCATATTATTAGTAGTAATATTTGTGAATGTGGGACGGATACAGGGAGCGTAAACCATATATTTTTCTCATGTCCTCTTTATAATCATTCCTCTTTCCTACTCGATCTAACCTCCCTTAAGATTCCTTTTCCCACTTGCATAAAATCACTTCTTTATACAAATGATATTCATATTTATACGGTTTTATCCAAATTTATAGTAGACAATAATTTAAAATTTTAATTATTTTTGTATGCTATGATGTTATCAATATCACTTATTTTTATTATATCTTTGTTATTTATCTTATGTATCTATTTATATATTTTAATGCAGTAATTATATCTTAAGTTACTTTCCTGATCTTTACTCCTATTATCCAAATTCCGTATTATGTAACCTTTTTCCTATTACTTGTCGTTTCCTCGTTTTACTTAAAAAATAAATAAATAAATAAATATATAACTTTGACTTTGGCCGGATGCACAAACCGTGCAAGGTCATGAAGAAGAAAAAAAAAAAAAAAAAAAAAAAGATCTTCCTTGAACCACCAAAATATAACTCTCAAAAGTAGTAAACAATCAACTTACGTACCGTTCCTTCGATATTATGACAATCGTGATCAATATTATCCTTCCACGTGCTAGGAAGTATAGTGTTGACTTCTCCAAGATCGCAGCGCATATTCGCCAGGAGTTTGGTCTTCTCATTCAACTTCTTTATATCTTCTTCAGCCTCTGACGACATCTCACTTTCCACGCGATCATATATTTCTAAAAACCAAAGTTATACTGGATCATGAAGTTGGAATGGCAGTGAGATAATCACCTATTCATATGACTGAAGTCTATTGGAGAAGTCGAGTTGGAGTAGGAGTATGGAAATAGCATCCTGACCTACCGATTGATAAGATCAACTCAACATTATAACACTAACAAAAGAAGTAAATTGTTGTACTTAAAAATAATGTAGTTAACATTTATATTAAGAGCAAAGTGTTACTTCAAACTTAGAAACCAAATGCTGGCACGATAATTCTACAAAGTCACTATTGACTACTGTCTTTTATTTCAAATTTGACAATTCTTCTGCCAATAAAAAAATCTTGATGGAAGAATTGATTTCGAAGAATTTTGTGAACGAGTACATTGAACTTTTTAAGAAAATTTACGACATATAAAATGGAGATTGCTCAAAATTATATGGTTTGTATGATTTTTATATTATCTACAGAACGAGTTCATTTTTCGATTACGAACCCATTCAAAAGGTTTAGAACCCAGTCTTATGCGCTTATATCGTAATTTAGCTCAATTAAAGGAGGGTCACAGGGTAGTTACTACTTGGGACATGACGATGAAATGCCACATTGTGTTCGGGGCTCGGTAAAGCAACTGTCACAATGGTCACTCAATGGATGGGTGGCCGATTAATTATATGGAATTCGTGCTTTGAAAGGTTGCTACCGACGTTTCCGTGGCTTTAACACCTCTAACAGGTCTGAGAACACATTTGTGTAGCAGGTGAACTTAATGACATCACCAGGAAAAATTGGCGGACTTGGCTCAGTTTCATTCGTCCGTTTCCGTTTTTTTCATTGAACGGCATACAGTTCACCTGATGGTACCTTAGTGACATCGCCACCCATAATAGTTTGCAAGACCAGAGGTTCCAGAAATGCTTTGCCGGTCCATTAAAATAGTGAACGCTCTTTTTAAAGACAAGTAGTCGATCGCTTCGAAAAATTTTGACAAAATTGCTCTTGCTTCATTTCAGGGTCCTCTGGCAACGGAGACAATGAACCGAATAAACGAAAATGGAAACGTAGTTGGGACCATCATCGTGAACTGTGAAGGTGAGCTTATACCTTGGAGTTTACCTGATGGGAAGTCATACCGCCACCTAAGGAGTAACGAGTAACTCCGAAATAGCAACAATCGTTGCTAACCTTAAAATTAGTGGGAAAAGGAAATATGGGGAAGGGAAAGAGAGAATTTTGGTCCCCTCAAATTCATTCACTGCTGCAACAGTTATTTTTTGAGGCCGTGGTATCAAATCGAGCCGGCTTCTTCTTTTCTTATCGAGATGGTATGGATTTACAAGTGAAATATGATAATGCAATCAATATTTGGCCACTTTGATCGCCCTTTATTTCGCCATTTAGAGGTCCGGAAATTGATTATGAAAAATAGTAAATATAATTTTCTTTATATAATTATTTTGATAACAAATAAGTAATATGATTCTGTACAAAACACATTTTTTTAACAAAGTAACTACTGAGCTTCTTGCTGATTCTTCTCAGTGGAAAACTGCCGCCCGAAGCAGTCGTAGCTTCATTTGACATAAGTGTTCTGTGAGGACCTAAACTGAATAAACACTTTTCATTTTATTTCATTATAGTTCCATTGTCTAAGGTGCACCATAGTCACACAGACCGCTTTTGGAATGTCCCCATCTTACCCGATTTTTACGGCACCGGCCAACACCTACCAGTTTTTCAGATTGCCCAAGAAAAATCACTGCCCGGAGGCAGCTTCAGCCAAACGGGGGTGTCAAGACGAGGTCGGCGAAAAATTCATTCCACCACATCAGCCGCCGGCTTATTCGTGCCGAAGCATACTTAAAGTTATCCATAATAACTTTTACAATATTTTTCACATTTAGGATTCCCGGAGACCACAACCCTTGACAGCTTAACCGCCGCCACCTACTCCACGCATATGAGGAACTTATCCCATCACGCTACCAACGCCCTTAAAGAAGTGGTTAGTAATGTTGCTGGTAATTTGCCTTTAGGATAGGGACTGGTCAAACATATAGGGGTCACGACAATAGCCCCCGCCGGCGGGGGCGAAACCTCAACCTTTAAGTGTTTAGTTTGATTTGTAATTAAGAAATGCTGCATTAAGCCACATTTGTATGTTTTTTTTTGCTTGTGAGCAATAATGTATATCTATGTATATAAGTTTATTTTTTTTAGAGCATCATTGGAGCATTAGTGTGGACTGTTGCTTTCCGATTTGGAGTGTGCAGGTTCAAATCCCACCACATACCAATGTATTTCCGAATTTTCAAAATTATATGTACGAGTACGTTTATCCGACGCTCTTACTGTGAAGGAAAACATCGTGAGGAAACCTGCGCACGCCTGCGCAGGATTCAAAGGTTGTGTGTGAAGTCGACCAATCCGCGCTGGGCCCGCGTGGACGACGAAGGCCTATATACCCAGGTAAGCTCGTGCCCTTCGTTGGGCACGTATTAAGCTGAGGTTGATGATGATCAGCGGTTTAGTTGTCATATCACCGACTTAGTTCAAAGCTAGATGGTGTTATTTTTTTTTATACTGATTTTTTTGTCGAGCACTTCAAATAATTAAATAAGAGCTGATCATTGATTGCAGGACGTGACTGATGATTTGTTAGTGTTGAGATTGGTGACCAAGAAGTCTGAAGCTGTGGTGGCACCAGATCATGAATTCCATCTCATAGTGGTGATGCGTCGTACTTAGTCATTTATTCATTAGCTTATTGTTTTTAGGTTAATTTCCCATCATTTTAGTTCTATATTAAACTGTTTATTTGGTATGAATTGCCTTTTTATTAGCAGCCTTCCATTATACTAAATATGCGTTTTATATCACCATAATAAAGTTTGAAAGTCATTTCAAAGTAGGAAGTCTTTCAATGATGATTACAATTTCCAATAACGGTAGCTTAACCACAAAACTAATGGAAACGTTTTATGCAGTATGGTACGACTCTCTCTTAAACCTATTACAGTCCATGACTGGATATAGGCTTTCCAATTTTGCGCCAGATATCCCGCGTCCTCGCTTCCCTGCGTCAAGATTATGAAAAATGTTCCTTAATTTTGCTTAGTTTTGTAATCTTACCTTCTGGAAATCCAGGAGTATTGCCATCTTCTAGCATTTCCGGCCCATGCTGCCAGATGCAGCGGTGTTCTGCCCCTCTTCCAGTCTGTATTTCTCGACGCCAAACTTGACAAGAGAGGGCGTCACCTCCCTCCATAGCTGCGATGGACAGCTGATACGTTGTCCAGGCGACAGGTTGCATGGGGTTCGCACCTGCCTAGGAGTCTGAAAGGAAAAACATGCAAAAGTTACACATGCCCCAGACAGGTCACTGGTGTGGCTGTCAGTCAGAACTTTTACAAAATCAGCTTAGTGGTTTGTAAACCGGATTAAGATGTCATTCCCTTCAGCAAACTACCATCATATATGCTATAGAATTGCTGTAGAATCTTGCTACCACACATCAGACGGAACTACAACTGCCAGGATTTTAGATAACATTTAAAATTAAAATAGTTTAGATTAATTTTATCTTTCCATTCATTGTAATATAAGTAGTAGGAAGTTTAAATGGAGAACCGAACTCTTAAAGTTTCATCTTATAACCTCCACTCTGCTGCACAAATTCATATTATTATTCATTTGAATAATAAAAATTATAGCGATAAACAAAAACTGTATTAAACCAACTTTCAAGCCAAACAGATTCATGCGATAAATAAAGAACTTTTTCGTATTTCCTCCAACGTTCGTTTTGCCGGATTTCCAATATCGTCGTAATTTGTGTGAAAATCTTGTGGCAAATTAAACTATTCCTTACTTTCCACCAGCTCGACTTCATTTCCTCGATAGCCGTCAGCAGTTCAGTGTTGAGTCGTCTTAACCGTCTGTCGCTTCTTCGCCACTTCTTCGGCAAGCCTTCAGCGGCTCGGTCACCGCGCTGTTGACGGTCGACGGCGCTGATGACTCATCGATGACATATCCAGGTTTGACAGCTGCAGTACGGGGATGAGATCTGTGAGACAATTTGACATTTATACACGGAGAACAAATGCGGATGCCATAAATAGACCGAGAACATTAGCTACGGAGGAGATGGCTGCTGAAGTTGGCTGCCATGGCATCTGCTTCAGGAATAATGTGTGCTACTCGAATAATGAACTAGCTGCCATGTTCACGTGTAAAACTCTTCTTTAGGACTAGGTACGGAATCAAATTCCTGTGTATATTCCATACAAAGATAATTATTACACCATTTTGTTCCGACGTAATATATCCACTGACATTCACACAGCACCCTCTAGCCCCAGCTTAAGTGTAAGCTTATTTAAACAGACTATACTTTTGGGTAAACTAACATATTATACATAATAAAACCCAGACCAATAAAATCAGCCGAGTCTCAACCATTACACCAAATAGTCATCAAGACATCACGAAACGCTTTAGAAAAACTTACTCGTAGCTACCACTAACCTCAAATCAGAAAGCTTATAGACTCGTCTATTAGTAGACCTTAGTAGTCCTGCCTCTTCGCAAGGCTGCGATTGCAACAAAGCTGTGTGTTTTCTCATCTTCAGGCTCCTCGGGTATACCACGCTCTAAATCTTAGTAAATACGTTTGTTTATAGCCGGTATGCATTCAATTATAAACTTTGTACTTTCAAAGTACATAATTTAAAAAAAAATCACAATATCTTTATTCAAATAAAAACAGATACTTAATTAGAGCGTCGTGCTCAGTAGTGTGACTGTCGCCTTTCAATGTGTTTTCGAATTTTCGAAAAATATGTACGTTATCCGACGCTCTTACGTGAAGGAAAACATCGTGAGGAAACCTTCATGCACGCCTACGAAGAGATTCGAATTTGTCTGAAGTCGTCCAATCCGCAGGCCCGCGTGGACGACTAAGGCCTAATCACACCCTATACGGTAGCTCGTGCCCCTCGGTGGGACGTTTAATGAGCTGATGATACTTAATACAGATAAAAATACACAAAGTAAATTTAAAAATACTTTTGATAGTCAAATTGTATTCGAATAAGTAGGATCTTCGAGGATAACCGGCAAGAAACTCTATAGTCACTCTTTTAAACTTTGATATCATTCATTCATTTTATAGAGTTTGTCATTACCTTAACGCAGCTTTGCAATAATTTATTACAAATTTTTGTAACTGGAACACTATGTGCAAGACCACATATCGCTATTTTGTTTTGTTTCGGGAGAAAAGAGATCGGATACGTACCGGTAACCTGAATAGGTACTGGTCAAACCTACAGGACTCATGATGAAGGCCCCCAACCGCCATCTCTTAAAACAGATAACAATATATTATTTCGCCTTTCTGTACAAAAATGCTGATTATCATTTTAGTAATACTGTTGTAAGATATGGCCGTAAACCTCAGGTCGCAGTCTTTTTAATCGTCAATTGTCTACGACCGATCATCAATTAAGAAAGCATTTGGATGACTATTCCATAGTAAGTTCCAGTTAAAAACAAGTACTAAACAAGTTTTACCTAACTTTGACGTGTCATTCAGGTACAAGCCGTACTTAACTGAACTACACTCTTCACTTCAGAACACAAATATACGGTTAATTATATATTATCGATATCATTTCAAGAAGACAAGAAGAACTTTCACTTAATAAACTTACACTCTATGTTATTACCACGATATTTTATATTTTTAATAAATACTCTTAAGGATTGATGCAAACACCGAATGATTTGTATGACAAATGAATGCTAATAAGTTGTGGAAGTATTGTCAATAACTGAGTATTTTTTCGTAGTTATCTTAACATATACTGTAAACGTTGTCAAGGCTAAAACTTTAAGACTTGTATGAGTTCAATGATTTAAGCAATCACGTATGTCGTTACGCTAAATATATGTATATGTAGCTATTTGTGAACAAAAAAAATATTACTGACATTCACACAGCGCCAGCTCCAAGTTCAGCGTGAAGCTTGTATTACGGGTACTAAACAACTGATAAACATACTTATGTACATTTTTTTGTAAATACACACATATTATACATAGAAAACACCCAAACCAATACAAACTGACAGTTCATGCAAGTTTACACCCGCAGCGCAAGATATCGTACCGTTCATAGAAGTGTTATGTATTTTTATGTTTCGGGATGAGGGCACTGTAGCTAGTAAAATTACTGGGTCTAAGAGACCTACCATCTGTTCTCTTGGGAGACGAACGCAGTGTGGCATTGATGGAGAATAGTAAATGTCTATCCGTTAATGGTCCCCTTCAATGCGCTCTGTCGTGGTCAGGCGTATCACTTTCCTGACCGTCCAGTACACTTTGAACAAAAATATTTCACTCTACATACCTGGATTACGAGACATTTTGGAAATTTCACATCACTTAGCACTCTAAATTCACTAGAACACCACTAAAAAATGTATTTGTACAAATTCATTTGTAATTCGCGGAAAGTCATGTCAATCGCGTTAACTAAAAACTCTTGACTGAATCATGTGCTAAAATGTAGATCTAGGAAAGTTAGAAGTACATGTATAAAATTAAGATTCATAAATCGGGTGTAGATTCGAAGACGAATCTTTGCGCGTGAAATGCTATTAACCAATCGAAATATTCGACGCACGGCGAGTTTTCTTTTGATTTTACAAAACGTCTTATTAAGTGTCACAATAACATAGCATAGAACATTAATGTGAAGTGGTGAAGTTTTTCATAAGTAAATAGTGATTCGTCCGACACGAAGCGCGCCTTGAAAAAATAAACAATGTTAAATCTATTCTCATGTAAGTGATATTATGTCTCGAATGAGAAATAAAATTATCGTTAAACCTAAAGTTGCTGTGTATAAGGCCTGTTTACTGTATGTATGAACCTTATAGCTGATGATGTTAACGATGATTCAAACTCAAACTCAAAATATCTTTATTCAAATAAATCTTTACATTTGTATCGTTTATTATTTATATTTTAGTGTGAAAAATAATATAAGAATGAGACTAAATATAATAGATCACGGTAAATTATTTTAATGTAAAGGACAAAGGTCAACTGTTTACTTTCAATATATAATTAATAATCATTTCCACACCTATATCTCCTGCTTAGTCGTTAGCAAAAATATTTGTCAGTTCTATTACGTTACTAAGTCTATGGCACCGATTGGCGTTATCACTTGATAGATAGCTCGATTACAAACATTAAGATATCCTTGAAGATTTCCTGACAAGCAAAAGGCGTGTCCGACTGATGTCAACCCTATTACAAGGTATAAAGCGTTGTAATAGCTTATCTTGTTCAAACGTAATCTTGTGGATGATTCGTGTAAATAGATTTCGATTCCATTAAACAAAAGCATTGGTTTTAGTGTATTTTAGCTTATTAGTACGACTAATATTGGGGTATTCCCTGTAGTCTTACCAATTGGACTAGTGGGAATTTACTTCCCATTAGAAATTCATCAAATCGATGAAAATACATCATCGTTTGAAACATTATAAAATTTATTTCCGTTACCAGAACCTCTTGGTTATAAATAGTTTCCTAGTACTTTTTAGAATAAATTTAAATATTGGATATTTTGCGATCGAATTCACTTTCTACGTTTTCTATCAAATGAATATTCGTATTTACGTTATTTTTGACGACCCATTGGTGTTGCGTTGAGAGGTCGGCTGCAACACCAAGGGTTCCGGGTTCGATCCCCGGCAGTACAAACATTTGTGTGCATGAACATGTCTGTTTGTAATGGTCGGGTGTTTCTATGTATATATGTATGTATTTACAAAAAAAAAATGTATATAATATTTATCCGTTGTTTAGTACCCATAAAACAGGCTTCACGCTTAACTTGGACTAGATGGCGCTGTGTGAATGTCAGTGGATATTTATTATTAACAGTAGGACTTTCGGGAGTTTTGTTTTACTGGTAAGTCTACTGGTCAAGACATTGGTACGTGGCGGGATTTGAACCTGCATCCTCCAGATCGGAAGGCTACAGTCCGTACCAATGAGCCAACGGCGCTCAATTAATTAAAAAACCATTTAATGGGTATTGCGTATGTATTGTGAAGCTAGGCTTGTACCGGGTCACCCTTCTATTTGTTGTAAAGATAAACATCGGCCTTTGGACATCAACTTTGTTCGCTCCCCACAGACCCTACTATTGGCTCGTATTTTCAATATAAATAAAATTATCTCAAACTTTTTACTCGATACTAGTGAACGTTGTCATATCTTAAGAATAAGAATAAGAATATATTTATTGTCTCTCTTCAAACATTTAACAAATAAAAATTCAAAATTTTACAAAAAACAAGTACTTTGAGACAAAGGGAAGGAGCTCAGCTGAGTTTGCAACGAGAGCAATCCCGAGCATCGCTGTTTTTCAGCTACTCCCTTACCCTCTGAGATGTTGTTGGAAGGCCTAGGTTATGCTTGGTTGACAATTTTTAATATATAAGTATCTATATATATATATCTTATTATTAATGTATAATAATTTATAATATTATACATAAGAAATAAGATATGACAAAAATAAAAATTAAAGTAGTTTTTGTTTGTAAAAAAGAGCGCTGCTACCCGCACTCTGCTGAATTTGTTGTCCTTAAGCCGCCGTCGGCACCCGCGGGGTGTAGGAGTAGTGGTAATTGTATTCGAATCTGCCGTCACCACGCGGTACATATACTTGAATGAGTAGTACTGGCAAATAATATGCTGATTCTCAAACTGCGTAAAACAAATATGAACCTTACTGTGCTGGAAGTAGAGTCGCCCAGATATCAATTCATCTTATTTTTACAGGAACCAACTTAGTCCAAGGGAACCAATTACTCCGACAATAGTATTCTTCAATATGTCTAAAACTTCATCATCATCATTATCAGCTCATTAAACGTCCCCACCGAGGGGCACGAGCCTACCTGTATAGGGTGATTAGGACTTAGTCGTCCACACGGGCCCAGCTCGGATTGGACGACTTCACACACAACCATCGAATCTCTTCGCAGGTGTGCATGAAGGTTTCCTCACGCTGTTTTCCTTCACCGTAAGAGCGTCATAACGTACATATATTTTCGGAAATTCGAAAACACATTGGTACGTGTCAGGATTTGAACCTCAGCCCTCCCGGTAGGAAGGCGACAGTTTACACCATTGAGCCACCGACGCTCTGTCGATTTTAGTCTGTTTTGTTGTTCAAATAAATAAAAAAAAATCGAGTTCTAATCAAGTTTCAGTCGAGTTTAAATAAAATTACAATCGAGTTTCCCTAGTATAGAACTTGGTACTTGAACCAAACCGCAATGATAGAGGGGTAGCGCAAACTTCGTCCGCACAAGACTTAACCGTGGTTTAATCTAACTTGCACCGAACTCTTATTGTATTTGCGCTTGTCTGATACAACACTGTTTAAATAGGACAATCAACGGTGTCACCTAGCGCGAGGTTCGTTAATTTTGTTAGTACTAATTCGTTACGAGATATTTATTAACTGAGAAATTATTCGACAGACACTTTTGTATTTGTTATGTCAATATTTATTCGAGTCCATTCGAACAATGTAAAAAGTATAGATTCGTGATATGCTCACAAACAATCGAAAAAGTGTTCCGAATGCAGCGACAGCACACATACACATATTTCTAATGAGCGTACATTTACTTAAACAAAGATCCTACAACTGTATTTTCTTTGGCGTTTTGTTTTTGAGGCATGGATGGCGTATCTTCCTTTATATATATACAGAATATCATTGCGTTAAGCCGCTTCAGTGCCCTACAAATCTTTGGATGGTAGTCACCACCAATTTTGAATCAAGTGATTCAGCCTGCAGTGCCCAAAATTATGAAAAATCTCACAAAGTGATGTTTCCCCACGGCATTCGAACCCATGATCTTTGGGTCACGCAGTTAAACGCCTGTCCCCTCGGAGGCAGTTTATGCAATGTATCTCTCAACCATTCAATCACAACTACTGATCTGAGACTGTAACTGAAAATCAGCTGTTTTCTTTAAGGTTTTTTTATGTTATAAGTGTACAGGACGATCGGGACGCTCACCTGATGGTAAGTGATACGCCTGACCATGACAGAGCGGCAGGAGACCCACAGCACAGCTAGATAATTATTATCCTCAATCAATGCCGCACTGCGCCCGTCACCGAGACAACAGATGTTAGGTCTCGTATACCCGGTAATTTCACTAGCTACAGTGTCGTCATCCCGAAACACAAAGTGCATAACACTCCTGTTTCACAGGACGGTACTGCGGTGGTACCTACCTAGACGACTCATTATCGAGTCTACTACCTAGTCATCAACGGTGTCTACGGAAGACCAGCGTCAGGACATCCTGTGGTTGTTCTGACTACGCTGAGTAGGCTTCCATTCAGTGCAATTGCATACATTTAAAAATGTTGTTTTTAATTTTGTTTAACAATGACATTCAATGTAATTGTTTTCTGAATAAATTTTACTTTACTAGTAAACCATTTTATATGTATATAAGTATTTCTTTAGCTAAATAAAAAGAATTATTTATAGATTTTATTTAATTCTATTGCATGCTTTTTATTTGTTTTTTTTCGTATTGTGTTTTGTATGTATAATGTATTTAAATGAATTTGTGTGTGTTTCAGTGTACAAATAAGCATTTTTTCTATCTATCACAACACAATGTGTCACAGCGGAGCGTGGCAGTGACTCCTATTAAATGTATCACACCATCAGCGAGAAAACATTATTTTAATACCAGTCTCCATTACATTTATGATCAGTTAATGGTTCCACAGCATCAAGATGTTACTATCGCGTTCGTGCCGTTATATTTTTAGAGTGTGTCCTGACAAATTGCATTGTCCCGCCGCCAGGTGGCGCTACACAACATTGTTTGCACATCACCCCGCAAAGATTATGACTCACAGAACGGACATTCTGTCCAAAAGTTCACTGCTGGAAGTCTCCCTTCCTGCGTTCTTATGATCCAACCTCCACCAGCGACCTTTCACAAGTCATCGGTTCATCGAGCCAGAAGGCGTTGTAAGTACTGTTGGAGGTAAATTGTGGCCCACGTCTTTTATGACCCCCACAATCCTAATTACGTGTAGAGGTACGTGGCGTGGGTTGTGCCAAATGGACAATATCTTTTCTGGTAGGCTTTAGTCGAGTTTAGTCACAACCCTGTGAGCAAAAACGATAAGAATAAGGACAAATAAAGAAACCTCATCAAAATCCGTTGCGTACTTTTAAAGAATTGACGACCCATTTGGTGTTGCGGTTGAGACGTCGGCAGCAACTAGGTTCCGGGTTCGATCCCCGGGCAGTACAAACATTTGTGTGCATGAAAATGTCTGTTTGTAATGGTTTGGGTGTTTTCTATGTATAATACGAGTGTGTATGAATTTACAAATATCAAATATTAAATCCATTTATTTCAAATTAGGCTTACAAAAGTACTTATGAACGTCAAAAATATAATAAAAACAATTAAAATACTAAACTAAACATATGAATATTTATGCTTTGAAAAAAAGCGCTTCAGTGGTTTGGCCTGTTTAATACCCATAATACAGGCTTCACGCTTAACTTGGGGCTAGATGGCGCTGTGTGAATGTCAGTGGATATTATTTTTTTATTTATTTAAGTATTTCCTTGGACAGAATGAGACTTTGTTTTACTATGAAGTGATTTGTATAGTCTTTATAGTCCTGGTAAGTCCTCTTAACCATTAAGAGATAAGTCCAACAGTGTCAAATCATGTAACTCTTCTGTGTAACTGTCCGCTCTTTGATTCAAAAGTACTCTACAATTTTACTGCCGCCGTTAAGAAATGCCATAAGGGAGAGATTGGGTTTCACATTTATTGAGATATTACAAACGGAATTATTTATGGGGTTTATGTTTTTCATGCTAGGGCAGAGCGATGTTTGCAAATTCGACTTTTACTTTTATGGTATGTCTTCAGTTATTTTTATGTCGAAACTGCATAGAAACATGTGTAGTTTTATAGTTATAATTTAATCATCATCATCATCATTACAACCTAGAAAGTCCACTGCTGAACGAAGGCCTCCCCTAATGATTTCCACGCGGACCGATCCCTTGCAGTTGACATCCATCTGCTACCCGCCACCTTAACCAGATCATCAGTCCATCTGGTTGGGGGTCAGACTACGCTTTGTTTAAAATTTAATATTATTATGTTATTATAGGGCAACGTCTACATAGGTTGTCTGGTCGCTGTTATATTAAAAGGCTCCCTAGACCGTGATTTGTACATTCAACAGGCTTAGCTAAATCTTAATATACTTCGTAGGTACCAGATTGGTTAAGTGACGATTCACGACCCGCGTGAAGATTATTACTGGTGACAAATTCTAATCTGCTGTCACCTCACAACAATCTGTTAACATATAAAAACGTATATTGGTTAAGGAACCCTTAAAACCAATGATGTAAAAAAGTATAGATTGTGATATGCTCACAAAACAATCGAAAAAAGTGTTCCGAATTCAGTGACAGACATACACATATTTCGAATGAGCGCACATTTACCCAAACAAAAGAGTACAAACTACTCTCTTCGGCGGTTCGTTTTCGAGGCACGGATGGCGTATCTACCTTTATATATACATAATATCATTGCTAAAAACCAACAATAATACTGCCTTACTGGCTAATATACTCGTATGTACTGTCATACTAATGCGTTTGAATATTCTATGCCCCGCGAAATACTCGTAATCAGTGACTACACAGCCTAATGTCACAGTAGACAGACAGTAAAACATCTTCATACAAACGTGCCGCTCTCGGTTTGAATGTGTGCGTACGCGCCGCGCGCAGTGTCTGCACGCGATTTCACGCACACGCTGGTATAATATATCGGGGAATTTGGTGGCGGCAGTACGGGCTGTGCCGCGTGACTGTGAGCACGCATTTGTCAACTCTCGCCGAACACTCACCATAATATTAATTACTACGAGTATCATGACCTCAAAAAGGGCAAAAAATAGTGTAGTGTTTTCGAGTGCCTCAATTACGATTTCGCAAACCCGGACTTATCATTCTTCATAGTTCCTACTGAACCAGAAATGTAAGTACCTACTACTACATATACTTAAATCTTATTAGAAAATGCGATATTTGTATTGTTTATTTCTCAGTTTATTTGTTTTATTAAGAGCGTAGCCGAGTCGCATTTTCCATATAAATGTATTCCCAAATTTACTTCCTGAATAATATGTTTAGAACTAAAATTTATTTTAAGAAGCCTGGTTTTATTATAAAACAGGATTGAGTACGAAATATTGTTAAGGTAAACGTATTTGTCGCGTATAGTATAATAAGGGCAATTTCACAATAATTAATATTGCAAATTACAATCATATTTTTTTTTCTATTGTCTTATGTGTTGGTTGATCCAAATATGGCGTCTTAATCATAATATTATTAACTTAATTAAATTATAATAAGATGGGGTCTGATATGTAGTTTCGAATGCCGTGTGGTACGCCCTTTCGAAAAGCCGGTGGTAGTATGCTAGATCGATAGTAACGGTTTCGAATTCCATTGTTATTACTGGAGTCCTTGTTCAAATTTGTCGTGAAAAGGGAATCAAGCTTACTTTCCTATTTATAATATAAGTAAGGATTTAGATCAAGTGCTGCTTGTTTGAAAATATTAAAAGTGACAAACCTGGGGATCAACGTTTTATTGACTTACTCTTGGTAAGCAAATAACTCGGCGGGTGGCCTTAGATAACCTACTGTTCTGTGTCTACTGTGCTAATGTGGTCGCTCCTCGTAATCTACCTACTGGTGACGCCTTAATTAAGGGTTAACGGGAGCCAGTAAACAATGACATTGTAAAATTGAAGTACCTCATTTAAATACTAATTACTTATCACCTTCAAACATGGCAAAGGTGCGTTTAATGGTCGAGGTAATTTGGGATGGAACGTTTTACATTCCGGGTAGGTAGTATTTAGAAATAAATTACGATATAATAAACCGACGTATTGGGGGAGACCTATGTCCAGCAATGGACTACGATAGATTGAAGCGAGAGAGAAAAAAATAATAAATATCCACAGATAATAAAGTAGTGTGTAGCCAACCTCCTTGACACATAGGCATAAGTCAGTATATAAGAGTATTTGTAAGTAATTTGATAAAGGCACAATATACAAGATGTTTTGCGCATGGACCAACATGATTTTTGGGGGGGCTGTGGAGATTTTGGAAAATTACCGCAAACCCCGCGCAAGAAAAGAAAAGAAAATTGATTGTAAAACACACATCATTAAATCACTGACTATAAAGTGATTATATCTATGATCCATAGATCCAAGTCATGACCAAAGCGATTTTGAAACCATTACTGAATATTTTCTTAAGCTTTTTCAATTTTGACTAATTTCCTTGATAGTATTTTTTGCCATTTTATTATATTTATAATTGTATAAAAATCTTACTTTCAGTTACTATGTCTAACAAATACAAGAAAATAACGTTCCGGAGAGATTTACCTCAGGTTAGCTGTAGCTAGGTGAAATTTGTGATCATGATTTGCAGGTATCTTATCAGATGGTCAATTGCATGTGTGTGATGTGTGGTACATAGTAAAATGCAATGCAAACTAATCGGTGAAATCCTCTATCTGTTAGACCAGATCACAGCTACTCCAAAAGCATGCAGGAGAATTAAGTAAGTAGAAGTTTTTTGGCCTTCTGTTTCTGTTCGCTTTTGGCCTTCACATCTTCACCGGACAAAAGCAGACACGGCTTTAAGCCTCAAAAAAACCGTGCAAATAGCTAAAGGGTCCAGAATGGGACTTGACAATTGGCAAGCGCAGATAGCTCTAAGCCTCAAAACAAATATGCAACGAAACTAAGGGCGTCCAGAATGGAACTCAAACCTCGACTTAGGGCATTGCAGGGAGTAACCTAGTTTATATTTGGGGTGAAAAAGACCTGGTTATAGCAAAAGGTCGCTGGTGGAGGCTGAATGAGGAAAGCGGAGGACCAGGATGTCTGGTGCAGAATAGAGGAGATCTGCCCAGCAGTAGATTGCGATAGGTTGAAGAGAGTTAGTCAATCTATTTACTGCTAATAACATTTTTGTATCCAAAGCAGAAAAGTCAATTTTTGTTTGCCGGCACTTTTTGGACCAAAGCGCGACTCATCTCCTTCATTCGTTCACAGGATTTCACTGAAGCCACAGTGAACACCGTTGCCCGAATAGAAGCAAACACCAGCGTGCTAGGAGTGATGTTCATTAAAGATAGTATGTGTTTAATTTTTTGCTGGTGAGTTTTAGATGTATGGGAGAGCCATTGTTCTGGCGCTGGTTGCTGGTGGCATGGGGCTGGCTCGACCGGAGTTACACTTCTGATGTGATACTACGGCCTTACTTCTGTAACCCTCGTGAAACTGTTGTTTCACCCAGCGAGTGAGATTCATCATCAGCTCATTAAACGTCCCCACTGAGGGGCATGAGCCTACCCGTATAGGGTAAAAGGCCTAACGCCCACGCGGGCCCAGTGCGGATTGGGCGACTTCACGCACAACCTTTGAATTAGGACTAGATTGCGCTGTGTGAATGTCGGTGGAGGTTAATTTATTTGTATTTCTTCCCAGAATTAGTCCACATGAGTACAATTCCTGAGACAATGGTGCAATCACTGACCACCAGATTGCCCAACCTCAACAACAATGTGCGCAGAGCTTTGACAGAAATTGTAAGTAAAGACGCAGCACCGACGACAGACGGACAGACTATCCGTGACGCACTTTTTAGCTGTGATAGAACCTTTGCAATTATATGCATAGACGCACACGACGCGCAAAAGTCCGGCGCACAAAAAACCGTGTTATTCAGGGAGACCGCGCCGCTCCGCACAAAAAGTGTGCGAACCAATTGAACTTTTGCTACAACCCGCGCTAACGCAGACGGCGCACATTTTTGCCTGCAAAAGCTGTAATGTCATTAAGAAACAGAGTCAGTCTTATCATCAATTTGACTACCTGAAGTAATTTATATAGTTTATAAATATCTAGCTGGTGGGATGGGAAGGAATACCATTGTCATCTACATCAGGACATTACACATCCCCAGAGAGAGGCACGAGCCTACCCGTAAAGGCATATATACAACCTTAGTCGTATACGTGGGCCCAGTGCGCATTGCCCGACTTCACACACGACCTTTGAATTTCTTCGTAGCGTGCGCAGGTTGCACGATGTTTTCCTTCACCGTGACAAAAAATAACAAAACAAACTTATATTTTGACAACCAATTTGGTGTAGCGGTTGAAACGTCGGCTGTTACACCAAGGGTTCGATCCCCAGACAGTACCTACAAACATTTGTGTGCATGAACATGTCTGTTTGTAATGGCCTCGGGATTTTCTATGTATAATATGTATCTATTTAAAAAAATAATGTATTCAGGTATGTTTATCCGTTGTTTAGTACCCGTAATACAGGATTCACGCTTAACTTGGGGCTAGATGGCGCTGTGTGAATGTCAGTGGATATTTATTTATTCATATATTTTACCAGAACATAGTTTTACAATTGACAGCGTCGAACAATATTCAAATTTCATGACCAACAGGATATTTCGGATGAGCTTATAGCGTACAGGATTGAAACGAAAACTCAAGAGATCCTAGTGGCTGCGGGCGAGGACTACACAGCATGTGTCATATTGTCCGTGAAAAACAAAAATAAATACAGAAGACACAACATAACGATCTAAATCCGCTAAAGGTGAATGCAAGATAAACGAATAGAGTGATTCAAACGAACGATTCGAAAAGTAACTGAACGAACTTCATTCGAAATTCTTTTTTTTTAATATAGTTTCCAGAAAGGAGGTCAGGATAAAGGTGCATTCTAACTACTGACATGAAAATTATCACAAATCTCATCAAAGATGCCCACGACGCGTGGCTTGTGAATACTGTAAGTAATTTAAAATTAATCATTGGTAAATCAATCAATGAGCGTCGGTGACTCAATGGTTTGGACTGTTGTACTCCTACTCTACCGGAAGGGCTTGAGGTTCCAATCCCGCAACGTACCAATGTGTTTTCGAATTTTCGAAAATATATGTAGGTTATCCGACGCTCTTACGGTGAAGGAAAACATCGTGAGAAAACCTGCGCACGCCTGCGAAGGTTGTGCGTAAAGTAGTCCACCCGCACTGGACCCACGTGGACATCGAAGGCCTAATCATCCTATACGAGTAGGCTCGTGCCCCTCAGTGGGGACGTTTAATGAGCTGATGATGATTGGTAGAGCACAGTACCAAACATCATGGTATTAGGACACACATTTTATTAACTCTATACTTTGAGTATGACTTTCATCTTGTAAATCTTTAGCCACACAGACAGGGACACAAAGCCCATTATTAAGGGATTATGTGATTCAAACTGAACCAAACTTGTGGTAAAATAGCATTAAGGTGTAAAGAGTAGTTCATCAGTTATCTTCTTCACTTGCACGGCTGTCTCACATGGCACAGTGACCGACCAATACTAACACCGGAAGAAGACGCGCCGTTCGTAGAGTATGCCGATTGGTAAATGGCATTTCTATACCTACACAACTCGCGAAGTACCTCGCGAAGAAGTTCGAGACCGGCCAAGTAGTGTAGAGAGGTCCTACGTGAACGCACTTCGATCTACTTCGAGCCTTTGACTGGGTTAAAAAACCCGACAACAAATAGAAGTCGCCCAAAGCGAGGCAACGTAGGACGAAGTAAACCGAAGTGCCTCTCTACACTATTGTACCTCGGCTAATTGCCCGGTGAAGCTGTAAAGGTCATCTGCGGCCAACAGTAGTAGTCAGTTCGAAAAAAAAGTCTGAGGTAACTTCACGAGTAGTGTATAGCACGCATAGAGGACGAGTCATATTCTTCTGCGCACATACATCGGTGGACCTTGTTGTTTAATACAGGACACAATCGTCAGCCTATTTCCGCCCACTACTGGATATAGGCCTCTCTAATAGTAGGTATGTCACATAGCCAGAGCTACAAAAAGAGTTTAGGCTTTTTTTATTTCTAACTTTTGCAAGCCAGTCTATGGATATCATCACTATATCTTGCCGTAGGTTGCTACGACTCATAAACTCATAATAATGTTTGTCATTTTGGACAAACAATATTATAAAACAATTATTTTTACAGACTTCATTAATAAACAAAGTAAATCCAATTATTGATAGAATAATGGAAGACGATTCCGTGGAAGGTGTTATTATGACTAACAAAGAAGGTTTGTAGTTATTTAATGTGTTTTCTTTCATATTACTTAAACTCTAATAAATAAATATGCTGCGATATCAGTGATGTAAAAAAGTATGGATTCGTGATAATATCACATTTTTTCGATTATTTTGTGAGCATAATGCTCACAAAACAATCGAAAAAAATGTTCCGAATGCAGCGACAGCACACGTACACATATTTCGAATTTCGGTGTGCTTCAAAGCTGTAATCCTCATATTTGAAATCGCAATTAAAACAAATTTTGACAACGCTAAAAAATAGTACCACAAGTAAAAAAAATAGTACCACTTTAGTTACGGAGATATAGCTATAGGTTGGGGAGGATTACAGCTTGACGTTCAAGCTGTAATCCTCACCTCTGGTACACGCAAACGATAAGGTCTATCGAATTGGTTTAGGTTCCGAAAAATTAGTCATGAAGTAGTACTAATGATATGCCAAATTTGAGAAATAGTACTCAAGAGGTTACTGAGATATTAAAGGTAACGTGGTGAGGATTATGGCTTGAACATTTGAAAACTTCAAATATCTGCGAAATGCCTACGATTTTCGGTTTCAAGTTTGTGCCAAAAAATAGTCGTGAAATAGTCGTATTAAATGGTAATCAATTTGAACTGATTTAATATATTATTTTAAAACAACAAAATATAATATTATAGGTAGTATTTCTCAAATTTGGCATATCATTAGTACTACTTCAGGACTATTTTTGGGACCTAAACCAATTCGATAGACCTTATCGTTTGCGTGTACCAGAGGTGAGGATTACAGCTTGAACGTCAAGCTGTAATCCTCCCCAACCTATAGCTATATCTCCGTAACTAAAGTGGTACTATTTTTTTTACTTGTGGTACTATTTAGTACTATTTTTTAGCGTTGTCAAAATTCGTTTTAATTGCGATTTCAAATATGAGGATTACAGCTTGAGCACACGAATTTCGAACACATTTACCTAAACAAAAGAGTACAAACTGTACTCTCTTCGGCGGTTCGTTTTTGAGGCACGGATGGCGTATCTACCTTTATATATACAGAATATCATTGTGCGATATACTGATATTTACACAACGCCATCTACGACTAATTTCAGTATAGAATTGTACAGCCTTAGCTCTGAGGGGTTATCTCATTATTACTATAAAGATACGTCAGCATATTTGTACCAGAAAAGGCGAAGTGATATTATATTATAGTAATACTGTTTTAAGAGATGGTAAATGGGCCCTAGGGCCCTGAAATGTTCACAAATGTTTGTAATGACAAGGATCGAACGCAAAACTCAACCGATATCTCTCCTTTTTTCGATTTTGTGTCCATGGTGACCATGGGTCCAAAGTGTCCATGGGTGACGTATCAAGTGAGTTGTCTACTCGTTCATCCCGAAAAATAAAATAAAACACGAGTCCCGAAAGAACTTGGTTGGGTTCCCCAACATATGAAAATAATATGATATTCTATTTAGTTGCTTAAGAAGGCTGGCTAGCGTCTAAAGCAGGTCAAGATTGATGGATGTGAATGAAGCTAATGAAGTATATCAGGATCGCGCAAAGTGACGTTCCATTTCTCTGCCTACCTTCTTCGGACCAAGGCGCGAGCTTTATTTATTTTTTTATTATTAAGGTGCTAAAGAAGGCTGGGGTCCCAAGCAGGTCGATTAAAAGAGTTTGTATGAAAGGATTGATGGATGTGTATGAAGCTAGAGAAGAAAAAGAATGTCAGGCGCAGAGTGGCGCTCCATCATCTCTGCCTACCCCTTTGGGACCAAGGCTGAGCTTTATTTTGTTTCTAGGTGCTCCAATTTTGACAAACGTAAGCTCCACACTGGCAAACAATTACGGCTTTGCCATGAGGCGATTTGGATCGTTGGTTCAAGATTATATTAAAGAATTGGTAAGGTTTTTACATTACTTAATTATTTTTGAATGATATGAATGAACGGGGTGACCAGCTTGCTCACCTGGTGGATGTGACACGACTGACTGTCTATGATAGCTGCAGCACGCTGCAGTGTTGAAGTACAAATAACCGTTCTTGTATCCACCGCAGTCAAGAGCGGATCCAAGTTACGCGCCAGGAGGGGGTCACATATAGTAGACAAGTAAAGAATTTATAAGGTATATTGTTAATGTACGTTAGTATAGTACCTTATAATAGCTCAGGGAGGGGTCATGACCCCCATGACCCTCCCCCTGGATCCGCCGTTGCCTAAATATTTTAATTATTACTTATTTCGTTTTTTTATATCTAGCCACTTATTGTATAACGTATTTCGTTTCTTTTCTTTCGACACAATAGAAAATCTATTGTTTATGTTGGATATATCCGTCAACAGCCGTCAAAGGGTAAGTTAAACAGACAGCTCATATATTGTAATTTACAGCATCTGTCACCTTTTTTCGGACAGCCTGCTCGCCGTTGGCTTTAGAATAAATGGCCGTCACAGCTTCACCGGACCAATGATGTAAGAGTATAGATTCGTGATATGCTCACAAAACAATCGAAAAGTGTTTCGAATGCAGCGACAGCACACAAACATATATTTCTAATGAGCGTACATTTACCTAAACAAAGAGTGTTTTCTCTTTAGCGATTCGTTTTTGAGGCACGAGTGGCGTATCTACCTTTATGTACAGAATATCCTTGCACCGGACTAGTTTTATCACCAAACGGCAAACATGGTGAAAATCATTGTGCGCTTTTTGTTCCAGTTGGTCATAATATTGTATTTTTATTATATACTAATTTTAAATATTAACCGAATGTTCTACAGGATCCCTTCGATGAAGTGTTGGTGACGCGTATCAATACCAAGAAGGTAGAAATCATGATTGCACCGCACCCCAAGTTTAACATTATAGTAGTACAACACGCACGGTACAAGCATAAACAGAGAAAAACTAAATAAATGAAACTTTATATGTAGCCTGAAATATTTTTTGTAGTTCTGAATAAAAACAATCGATATTGATATAACTTAGTAGATAGATATTTTATTAAGTTAATGGCATTTCGAATAAAAGTTTTAAAAAATTTGCAATAGGTCTTTTATTTTATTTCCCAGAAATTTATTTTTGGAAAGCTGATGCCTTTGGTAGATGGCGTTGTAGGACAACAATACATGTTGAGTTCTGGGTTAAATTCGTTGAAGGGATGGAAAAGCATGCAGATACCAACCACGAATAATCATCATTAATAATTCTTGTCTTACTAAACGTTAATTTATCGTACAACCATAATTTAACGAAGCCAACAATTATGCCAGGGTTTTCCTTTTTTAATCGAGGGGTCCTTTGCCTATACTCAAATGTCGTTTAAATTCGGACTTCTTAATAATATCTATTTATATTTACAGACATACAATACAAACATTCCAATGAATAATTCCTAGAATGTGTTATTATTATTTTGTTTTTGTTTGAGCTATGGTGTTGCATTTCCATATCATAGCGATACGGTACGGTAATAGTGGTGACATACTCCTAATAAATTGATTAAAGCCATTTAAGTTCTTCACAAACACCGTATAATTTTCGGAAGATAAGTTAATAACCGGAAACCGGATGGTACACATCACTTTTCATTCAATACTCCAAGTCATTCATTATTTGTCAACTTGACACATCAATGGAAAGTCATTCGATGTTCAATTGTTACTTCGTTCACTCAAAACCGCCATTGCTTTCTTTTGACTAGCGTCTCCCTTTCATATGTGTAATTCTTTGATAATAGTGTAAAACGTGTGATTTTTACTTCTTTTTTGTTATCATTTGAGTTATAAACTTAAATTTAATTTTAAAACAATGGCGGATATGTATGAAAACAATGGTTACAATAGTGGTGATTTTAAGCGTAATGACGCCGGGAAATCTGAGAATGAGGCATTGGATTCAGAAAATCCCTCGAATCTAAATGAAAAAGCCGGTGAATACATGCGAGAGTTGCTAAGCGAGAAGATTAAACTCAATACACAGAAATTCCCCGTATCGTGTAAACTAATAGATCAAGGTATGTTCCTATATGCATTTAACATACATCTATAATACTTCTTAAAACTCTTTTGAAATTGAGACACCCGTTTCTTTAATATTTTATCTTATAACCAAAATCTTCCATGGCCATCATAACCTACCTAAATAATTTTATGTTCTAGATGCACCCTTTTGAATAACAAACAGAGCTATCAAGCATAAAACAATCATAACCTCTCGTGCATAAAACATTGCGAAAGCCAATAGGGAAGCTCATTGTGTCTGTGGGAGAATTATTTTAACATTAATTTCATTAAAACCAACAAAAATTAGGAAGTATTGCTACGTTATGAAAAAATTTATACACTTACTACATTCATTGTCATGCAAAATGTATCACTTAGCAGGATTGCCAGCAGGCGAGTTTATCTTTGTTCCTCAAAGTTGCCCTTTCATGCAACAACCCTTAAATAATTTCTCCTTATCTGCACAGAGGTAGCAAAGGTGCAAGCCTCAGGAAGAATACCAGCTAAGGACAACAAATACATGGATGTTTTCCGTGAAAAGCCAGTTAAGGTTACTGTCAAGGTGCTGGTGCCAGTTAAAGAGCATCCCAAGGTATGATTTCTTTTTACACATAGATGATGCAGCAACACAAAGTTGTTTGACCTGTGATATGAGTCTTGTCCTGTGCCATCTGCCAATTTTTACTTATAAATTTAAAAGCAAAATTAAAAATGCTAACTTTATACTTTGGCTGCCATTTAACTGGACATGATAAAAAAAAATGTTTATGGTTGAAATTCTTCAACTGGCTTAACCTATAGCGCCACTACTCTGAGTATCACTTATCATATTATACAACTTGTTGATGTGTTAGATCCCATCCTTTATCTTACATGGCATTCAATGATTTTTTGGTCGCAAACATCTTGGTTGCTACTTTTAGACAATACGAAGAATCAGACTGAAATTAACAGGAAAATTCTAAAACTCGATGGCATGGTCACAAAGAGGCTGTTATCGTTTAGCACTGCAATATGCAAATAATTTCTTTTTTTTTTACATTCTATTGTAATCTGCCTTTTTGGGGCCAAGTCTTTGTTTCGACCTCCATTTTTACTGCAGTTTTAGGCTCTTAAACATATAAAATATTTAAATATAGGAGCTTCTTACCTATATTCAACTAACTCAATCTGAATTGTTGCAGTTTAATTTTGTGGGAAAACTGTTGGGACCCAAGGGTAACACTATGAAGCAGATGCAGGAGGAGACCATGTGCAAGATGGCAGTGCTGGGCCGTGGATCTATGAGAGATAGGTAACCCATTGCTATTTTAGATTTATGTACTGTAGCAGCGCTGGTAACAGTTTATTATGCATTTGTAACAATATTTTCTAAATAAAATTGTCTTGCTTTGCTTGCTTGCCACTTGCAACAATTGACACATACATTTTTCTTATATTACTGTCACTCAATATTTATTATTCTTTTTATTAAAAAAGCAACCAAGCTTACCACCTTTTGCCTGTACACCTGTGATCCCGATAACTCCATAGTTATGTTGATACTGAGTCGTCTAGGTAAGTACCACCGCAGTGCCAGATTACGTCCCGTGAAACAGGAGTGTTATACACTTTTGTGTTGTTTTGGGATGAGAACACTGTAGCTAGTAAAATTACTGGGTATAAGAGACCTAATATCTGTCGTGTCGGGCGCTGTGTGGCATTGATGGAGGATAATAGCTGTCTATCAGTTGTTGGTCTCCTTCAATGCTGCTCAGTCATTGTAAGGCGTATCACTTACCATCAGGTGTGCGTCCTGAGCGTCCTGTACACTTATTAAAAAACGAAACATGTGTTCTTTGTTTAGGAGGAAGGAAGATGAGCTCCGTAACTCGTTGGATCCCAAGTATGCTCACTTGATGGATGAGCTCCACGTGGAGATATCTGCTTTGGCGCCACCAGCGGAGGCCCATGCGAGGATCGCGTATGCCCTCGCCGAGGTCAAGAAGTATTTGATCCCTGACAATATGGACATGATGAGGCAGCCTCCTATGAGGGATATTATGGACAGAGGTGGGTTACATTTTTAAATTATAAGAGGTGTAAGGCGATTGTGTAGTCAAAATCAATAAGTAAATCAAAATCAGTAAGTAAAAATAATTTAAAAAATCTAAATGAGTGCTACCTTGAAATATTATACAGACCCTTAAATATGGTTGTAATTCTATTGATGACCCATCTGTAATGGTTAAGATGTCATCTTTTTCACCAAAGGATCTGGCTTCCATCCCCGGACATAACAACAAACATTTGTGTGCATGAAGATGTCAGTTTGTATTGGTCTAGTATAATATGTTTAAAAATATATAAGTATATTTAGCCATTGAGTTTCCATATTAATTTTCTTAATATTTAAACAGCTATTTTTATTTTACTTTATTTATTTATTTTATTTTATTCGGAACACCAACAGCACTAATACAGTTTGTTGAATAACAATTAGAAGTACAAGTTATATCTAGCTATTTATAGGTATTCGAAAATTTCTGAAGCAAATATATTGGCCACATTCGCAGGTTTAAATTGCTTGTTGATATACTACTGGTTCTAAATGTTAAGTAGGTAGCCCCTCTTTTTGTAATTGACAATTAGTTTTGATTTTTTTCAATATTGTATTTGCCTGTAAGGACATGTTTTTTACACATTTCACATAAATTACTACATTGTATAATTATATTTTGCTGGCAAGTCTGTACCAATAAATAAATAAATAATCCCTGGTTACCCTACAGCGGGACCCCCACGTCCCCCGCCAAGCCGCGCGCCCCCACGCATGGCGGCCCCCATGCAGCATAGGCCTATGCCCGCCAAGGCGAAGGTGGTCAGCATCCTGGACAGGGCCCGTTCAGCTATGGAGTCTTCCTATAGCTATGAGGACGCTTACACGATGCCCCCGGAGTTGGTGAGTCTTGGTTTTTTTTGTTTTACTTGCTGTTGCCTGCGGGTTTAATACGAGTACGTTCGAGGTGAAATGGTTGCATAAAAATTTTGCGTGTCTGACATATCATCATCATCAGCTCATTATACGCCCCCACCGAGGGGCACGAGCCTACCCGTATAGGGTGATTAGGCCTTAGTCGTCCACTCGGACCCAGTGCGGATTGGCTGACGTCTCAGCCCGATTGGTTTAAAATAGAGAAACATTCACCCACTATTTTATCCTCTTAGGAGTTTGAATTAATTAAAATTCTTAGCGGATGCCTACGTCAAACCATCTTCCTTCATGCCAAATTTCAGCCTGATCCGTCCAGTGGTTTGGGCTGTGCATTGATAGGTCACTATGTCAGTCACCTTCGAGTTACATATATTTAGACTAGATACGAGCAAGTCGTCGGTGGCTCAATGGTGTGAACTGTTGCCTTCCGACCGGGAGGGCGCAGGTTCAAATCCGCCACGTACCTATGTCTTTTCCAATTTCATAAAATGAGTGGATGATCATGAATGACTCCATTTTATGCAATTAATTTAATCATATTATTTAGTTTATATTCATAGCCTATGGCGAACCATGGAAGTTTCTATTGTTATTTTACTTAACCTGTAATACCCATGTTTATGAATTATAAATTAAAAAAAATGTTAATGGCTAGAGATAGTCTTTTAGATTTACACATGTAAATGCAGGGATAATCATTAGAACTTTTAAGGAGTTAAATATTAAAAGACAGAGGATTTATGGCGACTCTCTATAGAATAGTTAAAAATATAATTATATCTGACCTGGAAGAAATATGGCGTAAATTTAAAAATGCGTTGGTTGAGTCAGCTATAGAAGTGTGTGGAGAAGTTAAAAGGAAGAATTTTTCCCCTTATTGGTGGAATAAGGAAGTGCGAAAAGTTGTTGAACAAAAGAAGAAGGCATGGTTAGATGTGCTAGCAATTAGAGCCCGGAAACGAATATACGGCAGTGTGAGTGATGATGATGTGGAAAAGCTGGTAAACGTGTATAAAAGAATTAAATCCGAAGTCAAAGAGAGAGTGAAACAGAATAAAAAGAATATGAAAGAACAAAATGAAAGGAAACTGTCTGATAACTTCTTGGGAAATCAAAAACTATTCTGGAAACAGGTGCGAGCATCTCGGGGGTAATACAACAAAGTAAGAGTGGGGTAATTAAAGATACCAGTGGTAATCTATTGACTGAGGAAAAGAGTGTGTTGAAAAGATGGAAGGAGTATTTTGAAAGATTGTTTGAGTGCGCCGACTTGTCACAAACAGAAAGTGCAAATGTGTTGCTAAATGATTCAGTTAAGGATGACTGCGAGATTAGTATGAATGAAATAGTTTTTGCTTTAAAATGTATGAGGAAAGGTAAGTCGGCAGGGTATGACAGGATATGTGTGGAAATGCTGAGAGCTGGAAAAGGTCTGGTAGCGTCCTGGTTGTACCTGATTTTTGCTAAGTGTTGGACCAGTGGTAAAGTGCCGGAAGATTGGCGAAAAGCTGTTATAGTTCCGCTATACAAAGGGAAGGGATCACACCAGGATGCCAAAAATTATCGGGGTATCAGTTTACTTAGTGTTGTCGGCAAATTGTACGCGAAAGTATTGATTGAAAGGGTTGTGAAAGAAACGAATGATAAAATATGGGATGTGCAAGCGGGATTCAGAAAGGGAATGGGTTGCTTGGATCAAGTCTTTTCGTTAAGGTGCATCACTGAAAAGTTTCTGGCTAAGCACCAGAAAGTGTTCTGCGCCTTCATTGATCTAGAGAAGGCTTATGATAGAGTGGATAGAAATGAGTTGTGGAATGTGTTGTCCGAGTTTGAATTGAGGAGCTGGCTGATACGGGCACTGGGATCGCTTTACGCTGATTCCATGGCATGTGTTAGACTGGGTGGTGCTTACACGGACTGGTTTAACATCTCAAGGGGGGTTAGACAGGGATGTGTAGCATCACCTTGGCTCTTCAATTTATTCATGGACAAATGTCTGAAAGATCTGCGGGAGAGTGAATATGGACTGAGAATGGGAGAAACCGTCATTAAGTGCCTCTTGTACGCCGATGATCAAGTAATTCTTGCATCGTCGGCGTCCGAGTTGCAGAAGATGATGGATATTATGAATGCATCGTTTAAAAGAATGAATATGAAAGTAAATGTTGGAAAAACGAAAGTTATGGTTTTTGAAAGAGATGAAGTTATGTCTGATTGCGAGATTATGATTGAAAGCGAGAAAGTTGAACAAGTAGAAGAGTTTGTATATCTGGGAAGCGTGTTTACAAGAGATGGTAAGTGTGATAAAGACATTGAACGAAGAGTTATGAAAGGGAATTCGGTTAACGGAGCAATCAGCGGCCTTGTGTGCAGCCAAACCGTGTCTAAAAAGGCAAGGATGGCTGTACATAATGCTGTTCTGGTTCCTACGTTGACGTATGGTAGTGAATGTTGGGTATGGCAGAAGAAGCACGAAAGTAAAATAAATGCGGTAGAGATGCGATCGTTAAGACAAATATGTGGTGTGAAATTGTGTGACAGGATTAGGAATGCTGTTATTAGAGAAAAGTGTGGTCTGAAAGTAGATGTAGTGTCAAAAGTAGAAAGAGGTATGTTAGGATGGTATGGACACTTGGAGCGCATGAGTGAAAAAAGAATAGCAAAGCAGGTGCATTGTGCGAATGTGGAAGGATACACGAGCAGGGGACGACCCAGAAGGACTTACCTTGACCAAATTGGTCAAGTCCCAAGTAAGTAGGAATAAAAGAGCTTGTATGAAAAGATTGATGGATGTGATTGAAGCTAGGGAAGTATGTCAGGACCGTGCAAAGTGGCGTTTCATCATCTCTGCCTACCCTTCTGGGACCAAGGCGTGAGCTTTATTTTTATTTTATTTATTTATTTATAATTATATGTATTGCTCCTCACTTAGCTGTTATTTTTAATCAGTGTGTTGACCAGGGCAAATTTCCAAATTTGATGAAATGAAATAAAATCATACCTTTATTCAAATCTGGAGAAAAGAGTGACCCGTCTCACTACAGACCTATCTCTGTTCTCCCTGTCGATTTTAATAAAAAAAAAGCTTATGAAGATTATATAAATGATAAAAACTTATGGACATGTTGATCTCAACGCCTGCACTACTTTTGTTTTTTTTGTTATCATCTATTTAAATTTATATAATATTTAACTGCTTAATAGTACTTTTGTAGATTATTATATTTTTACCAATACTTAATATGATAAAAATTGTAAATATAATTTGCTTTATATAATTATTTTGATTACAAATGAATCTGTATTCAAGTCAATTTTTTTGAAAAAAGTAACTACTGAGTTTCTTGCTGGTTTCTTCTCAGTGGAAAACTACCTCCCGAACCAGTGGTAGCTTCATTTGACATTCATAAGTGTTCTATAAGGACCTAAACTGAATAAACACTTCATTTTCATTTTCAGAGTAAAACTGTAAAAGCTTCTTCAATTTCTAACTCTAGTCTGTGCTTTTCTGCTTATCATTGACAATGAATCACCAAAGAAAACTCAATAGTAATTTTCCTTTTCTAAGTAGTAATTGTGAGTGTTTGTCACCAGGTGGCGCGATCAGCCCGCGGCCACCCGCGCACCGCCGAGCCGGAGTTCTACTACGACCGCCAGGAGCGGTACTACGACGAGGAGCCGTACTACAAGGAGGAGCTCGCGCGCGAGTACAAGTCGTCCGCCCACGAGGTGGGCACGAGGCGGGCGCCCCAACAGCAGCGCCACTACTCGAGACCGGCGCCGTACGCGCGTCCCCCCAAGTAATATGTACAGGTATTTCCATGTAGTTGAACCACAGACATCCGAATAACAATTAGACTGGACAAGCCGCCAAGTTTATAGGCAGTCCCAGTGTCGCAATTACTTTTCAATTCTTACCTGTGAAAAGATATTATTTTCTTGGTAAATTTTACTGATTCAGCGATGATGGCATGTTACAATTGCACAGAATGGCATTTTGGAAAAAAACGGTAATTTCTTCTAAAATTCGTGCGTCTTCATTCGTCTCACGGAGCGTAAACTATAGCCAGTGTATGCTCGTGTTGAGCATACATTTGTCGCACTTTTTAACGCGGCTTGCCCCATCTCCTGTATTGGGAAATCTGTGAGTTGAACAATCAACGGTTTGCTTTAACCTTTTGACCGTCAACGTCGTATATACATGACATTTGTACGGGATCTTGTTGGTAATGATTGACTTGTAGTTGTGAAAACAGGACAACACAGTTTGATTGAATTGTTCATTGTATAATAATGTGGGTACACAATAATATTAGAGTGAACTAAATTTAGTAATATGTGTACGTTACAAATCACAAACTTGCGTTTGCAAATGTGCGACGACACCTATCGTGCATATTGCCCACAATGAAAATAAATAAGTTAATATAAAAAAGTTTAAAACTGGCATGCCCTGTACGCCGACGACCGTGAAACCGTGACAAAAAACGGGCTCTTAAAAATTTGGAATAAACATGTTGAAAAACGATTGATTACTATATTTTTCGTAGGTATTTTTATATATTTTGTGCAGTGCGTTTATAGAGTGGCGTTCAAAAGGTTAGACGTTGAACGCCATGGGGGTCAACTGTTGGGTGACAAACAAAAGAAATTGTAACGTGTCTCTAGATTCCTGGCGTTCATACGGTTAAGTGAACCTTTAAGCAGAGATTGTACTACGGATAAACATACTTGTATGCAGTTTTTTTGTAATATATTCATGATAAACATGAAGGCACCCAGACCAATACAAGGTCAAGTTTATGCATACAAATGTTTGTACTGCATGGATTGAACTGGAACCGTTGATTTAATAGCCGACTTCTCGACGGTAGCTCCACATGGGTTGTCAATATTAGATTATATCCCTCGTTATTTAAAAAAAAAGAGCTTATCATCAGACAGATAGTCAACCTAGTGGTAATTATTATTATTTGGGTTTTGGTGGTAATTAGCAAATATTGTATATGATGTCTTAAAGAATGTGTGTAAATGTTAAGCCACAAGTGTCGGGGTATTTTACTGCCCACTTCACCCTTCAATCCAGCACAACACCGTAGTGGTTTATCATTTAAGTGTATTACCACACATGAGCGTAGCAGTCTTGGGCTCAGGGTGGGGTAACAGTGACCGTTCCCCCCCCCCTCCTCAGGTATTTTGTTTAAATGTGTTAGAGCCAGTGTGGCTACGCCCATGTTACCACAGGAACCTAACATATCTCGCTAGTTGTGATTTAGACGATTCTAATCCAATTATTCTATTTAGATGCGCTATTTTTTGTCATGATATTAATAGTGCTTACTATTACAGGCACACATCAAAGCACCATCAAACTCGGTAAGTATGGCAGCTTAAGACCTTAAAAGCCATATACAAACAAGCAAAAAAAAAAACAATTTAAAAAAAAAACAAGCCTTGTGTCAGAATACACTACAAGCAAGACGAAAAATAATCATTTTTTATTTTATTTTAATGGACCAAAACTAGTGTTCTGTTCCAAAAGCTGGTATATTATATACCAAGTAGGTGACAAAAAATCAAAATATTTGTAAAAGTAGGTGAACTACTTTAAATATATTGTTAATTCTAACTTAGTTTAGTCTAGTAACACAAGTTTTAATCAAACTTTAGAAGTGCATGCCCACAAAAAGAGAAATTGAACCTGTAGTTGACGTTAAATTTAAATCTTAATAAATTGGCTTTGAATCTAAATTTAAAAAAAAAAACTAAATCAATTGTTATATAATAAAGCTATTAGATATTCGAATTTCGTAATTTCAACATGTTTTGATTGTTCTAGTGTCGATGTAATAAAAATTAATTGCAACCGCAATGTTGGGGCTTAAAATATCTACATAATTGTGAAATAAAATGGCCTCCCATAAGCTAAAATAAATGTTAAAACATGTTGAATACAAATTATCAAAACTATGTATTTCCAATCTTTGTGTGACTTTGAAATAAATAAATCTTAGAATTAAACAAATGTTTTTTCAATTACCAAAAAAAGCAATTGGTTTTAAAAAATATGAAATCTAGCAAAATCTTCCTTTATTGAAATTTAGTTAGGAAACTAACTTTCCAAACAATAAAATGATATCTTAAATAAAGAAATTTTTTGTACAAATTTAGTTTTCAAATTGTATTTAGCTTCCTTAAATAGATTTCATTTTTATCATTATTAATTATTAGGATGTTGACTGTATTCAAAATAAATCTAAAACACAGATAATGACATTTATCACAACTCGACACCTCAAACTATCTATAAAATTACCAACATATCAAATCATTTATTCTATAAAATCAAAAAACAAATCAATTGGTAACTTAAACTGAGACATCATTATTCTATTAAAAATATATGGATTAAAGAGGGTAGAGGTAGTATGGAAACATGTTTTTTTTTAACAAGAGTAGATCAGTTGATCTGTCAGTCCACATCCCTATTTGTTGACAAAGAAGAGAATTACTTAAGATCTATTGATAAAATCTTTAATGAAGACAAGATTTAAATCTGTTAGAAATTGAGGTAAATATCCACAAAAGCATATCATTAAGACCATTCCATAGCTACGCTATAAATAAAGTCACTTAAAATGAGTGCATACCTATTTACAAATCTCGAGTCGCTGGTATCCTGGGCTTTCAACATGGAGTATGACATGCACAATCAATTAAAAATAACTTTTTTGTAAATAATTTTCATGTTACAAGCGGAAGAAAAATATGAAATAAAAGTAAGTAAATATGAAATAAAAGTAGGAAGAATATAAAAGGAAAGAACAAATTATGATAAAAAAAAGTAAGTTGACCTTACAAAATTATTTTTGGTTATTAAATTTTACAAAAAATGGTCCACATTTTAAAAATATGTAGTCATATTATTTATTATACATTTTCAAAAATGTTTGTTGTTCAGCTTCTATTTATGTTTTTCAATGTTATATACAATAAGCTTCATGTATTCAGCTATTCATAGAAGACCATAACAGTTTTGTTTTGCTGTAAAATACCAATCAAGGTCCTGATTAATAAATCCACTATCCTTTACAATGTTTGCAAATGTCAAACTTTCAAAACCTTCCCTTTAAATTACTTTTTTACTTGTAAGATAATCTACAAAATATTAAAACTGCAACATCAATACAACACCTAAAAATTATCTTCAGATCGTTTATAAAACCTAATAGTAATTATGCTAAACGATATACGAAATATATAAAGATCTTTCATGTTTTATGGTGTGATATTTAATGACAAGGCTGGCTTGGATACTGAAACATAATAGTATTCCTTCATGAATAGATGCATCCTCAAAGAATATAAGTGCTAATGAAGTTTATTTCAGCTACACCTTTTACTTAGAAACTGGAGCAGCAGAATTTTCAATAAATCTTACAATACTCAGAATTAATGGTGGAAAATAAAATATTTTAAAGCATGCATTTTGTTTCATTCTTTTGTTTTCTAGTTTAACCTGCTACATTAAAAAAACATTTTGTAAAGTAAATGTTTATTTTTATCATTAGTTTACTTAATAAATAAAATACACAAATTCCTTATGTTAATAATATTGATCATATTGCATTACACTTAAGATTACCTGAAATTGAGTTATCTACTGTATAAAAAGAAAATGGAGCATGTAAGCAATTAGTTATCAGACAGATTTTCTATGTAAAAATAAAATAGACATGTTTAAACCTTGTACCACCACAGGCAATTGTATTCAACAGATGATTCTCCGATATCCGACTAGAGTTTCAGTGGTAAGTGTTTTGTGTCTGGAAATCCTGGCAGCAAAATTTTGATTACCTGGACTGTTTGATTTAAACTTAAAACTCTACAACAAAACACTAAGACCAACTTATCACTGTCATACCAAAAGCACTTTAAGGATGATTGAAGTCAGTATCAGAGGACATTGTAAGAGTAAGTATTTATAAAGCGTACATGTCCCCAATGGGCCCAGATTGTGGATTTTAGCATAATCTTCCATAGCCATACTGTATAAAATTTACTGTGCCCTGCAGGGTTTAGTCAGTTTCTTTCAATTTTATTGTTTGACAGTTATAACTTTGAGAAAACTTTAATATGGCAATTAAAAAAAATTTAATGTCCAGTTAATGTTTTCAGTGCGGGGCACTGATCCCATTGAGGCTAAACAGCTGAGATTTGCTCCTCACAAACAATAGATTTCAGTGTTTTCCCCACTAAAATTTGCCAAAATGCTATGTTATTTAAACTAACCCACTTCTGGGATGTATGAAGCTGATCTAGTTTAGTAAATGGAAAATGGTCTCAATATCTAAAATTTCATTCATAAAAGTTATTAGGCATATGTAAGTTAAGTAGGCATAATTCTATGAACTCAAACACTGACTTTTTGTCTGCACCATACCTCTATATACTTTACAGTGTTACGAATTTAGTCTCGGTGCTTTGCAGTAAACTCTTTGCTTCCCATTTCACTTTGCCTAGTCAGAAGTGTTTTGTATCACAATAAGTATAAATTCACGGTCAGGCGCAATTAGTATCTCGTGTCTCCTACTCCTAACGCGTAGGAATGTTAGCTCGTTTGTGGAATCCTGGAAGAGGAAAAGAAATATATTTACTCTTGATTTTATATTACTATATCCGAGTCATTGCAACTAGCTATAGACTACTGCTAAACTAAGACCTTCTAAATGGATGAGAATATTAGGACAGTTAGCATCCAGTCAGCAGAGTATCATAGTTGCTTACAAGGATACATCATTTAAGGCAAATTTCAGCCCCTATTCCATTTTTATATTGTTGTGTTCAACATTGACATTACTCACCATTTCCCTCACTACATTCTTCGCTTTCTCAGTCAACTGTCCAATTAAACCAGCATACAACACCGAAGTAGCATTATCGAGGGAGCTTTTGATAGGAATACCTAAAATTTAAAAACTTCAATAGAATTCAGTGATCGAATACATATATGTTTTAGAAACATAGAAGTATTATCTACGAACTTGCTAGAAGTCAAGAAATCGATGTAGCTATGGTAATAAAAGGAAATCGACCAAACCTTCATGATTCACAATCACGACTCCCATCACTCCTTTGTGGGATTGAATTCTTTTAATAGTGTCTTCTACCTCCGTAGCCTGTAATGGACAGAATTGTTAATTAATGGCGAGGCAAATTATTGAGACTACAAAGTCACAAATGATATGTTTACCATTTTTCCTATTTATTTTCGACTTTTGTGTTGCAACTTTCTTCGTGTTAAAATGTCCAGTTGACATTGACAAAGGAAACGATGACAAAATCAGAACATTGTCCACAGATTAAAAACTTGAAGTCAATCAGTGCTGCCAACCCCTGGGTAGTCTCTTAACGGTTGGACTTTTAATGGCAGGTAGGAAAATAATGTAATGTTTTCCTCGATGTTTTCAGAACACGATGCGCGTGCTGTGCTTTTTGCAAAGCAATTTTAGTAAGTTAGTCAGCTTCCATTTTTATTCGAAAAATGCTGATTTTATAGTTGCAATATTAACTTTTTACTATAGCTTTAGCGACTAAATAAGAAGTCAAGCATAGATGACGTAACTAATAGTGATTGGTGTTTTAAAATGCGTTCCATTTCATGTACTATTAATATGTAATTATTTAAAAATAGACATCGTTACATAAAATATAAACCTTGCACACTGCTTCCTTCTTTTATATTATTTTAATATTTACAAAATACTCATTAGTATTACAATTACATGTTCCTTATTTTGATGTTCGTAGTAAGCGCTCCATCCTCCGCACAACCTCTTTGTATTATCATCTTTTGATTTGAAAGCTTCTGTCAAGAGTGTCAAATCAAGCCAAATTCTAATCTGTGCTTGCGGCAATATTTTCAGGGTTGCCGATTATCGAACGTAGAAAAGTTTAAGATTTTTATTCCGAAGTATGATTTTATTGAAATTAAAACAGCTTTATTTCAACAAAACTAAAGCACATTCAATTTAAATCCAGCTAAAATGCATCTGGTGCAATAGAACAATGAATGATTGCAGTGCTGATTGCTCAGAAGCTTTGGATCCTAGAGTGCAGGCAAGTCAAATCAATAATATTTATTGATGTACAAAGAGACAAGTTGATAAGGTCATTGGCATAAAAGCTGTGAAGGCGGTAGATGACCAGAGCCTTCCTAAAATGTTATGGCCAGCTTTAATACACTTAAACATTATTTGACAACATTTTCAATTGATTTCATTCAATAATTACGTATGTTATGTAAAAGCGTAACTATATTTGTTTTGATACAAAATGTATAACGAATATCATTGAGCTATCTTCAATAAAAAATCTTATATTTTAATGTCCATATTTCTTCTTTCAAAAGTTTTATATACTTTAAAACATAATTCCCACACAATTCAACTATAATAAATAATGTATACTGGAGATGTTTTTATGATAATGGCAAACACATATAACACATGTATTTGTTTCAACAGATTGAGTTAGAACGATTGAACACATCAACGGATGAGATTAACCGGCTTGAAGTTGAATTAGATGAGGCACGGCTGGCATTCCGTAGATTGCTGGCAGAAGGGCACTTGCGGATCCAGCAGCTAACGAAAAAGCTCGGCACCAGCGTTCATAAAGCCAGGCCATACTATGAAGCTAGATTTAGAGCTAATATTGTAAGTTTATATGATCTTGGATAGCCTTTTTTGATTATAAACAACCTTAAACCCATCAGTTATTAACTCAAACAGACCTAAAAGTTAAAGAACAAATTCATAAATCTAGTTTTAATATATTGGATAAAAAATAACTCAATACAACATCACATTAAACTTTCCTGCATTCTTTAATGATTTAGATGACCCATCAGGTGTAAGTGGTTGTGATGTCGGTGCTTAAACCATGGGTTCCGGGTTGGATCCCCGGGCAGAACAAACATTTGTATGCATGAACATTTCTGGGTGTTTTCTATGTATAACATTTACAAAAAAATGTATATAAGTATGTTTATCCATTGTTTAATGCCTATATTTCAGGCAATTGCTTAGTTTGGGACTAGATGGGGCTGTGTAAATGTCAGTGTATATTTATTATTATTTATTTATCCTATTAAGTGCCACTGCTGGGTTCAAACATATTTTCCTACAGTAAAAAAAAGCTTATATGTTAATCCAGGGTATCAGCTAAACCAAACCAAATTTCATGAAATGTTAATCCATGAAGAAATGCCAACTATTCACACACATATACTTTTCATTGCATATGTACAGACATCCCAAGAACTCCAGACAGCTACCATTGCGTATGATAAGGCAAACAGTGCCCATGCTGCAGCCAGGGAGATGGTGTACCTGGCTGAGCAGGGTCTGGCACGGCTGGCAGAAGGCGCGGAGGGCGGGCTCACCCTCGACCCTGCCTGGCAGGAGATGCTTAACCACGCCACACATAGGGTTAACCAGGTGGGATATTATAATTAACCCATTGACTACAAGACGTGGTGAGCGTCGGTGGCTTAATGGTGTGGACTGTTGCCTTCCGTAGGTGCAGGGCACATACCAATGTTTTTTCGAATTTTCAAAACTATATGTACGTTGTCCGACAATCTTATGGTGAAGGAAAACATCGTAAGGAAGGAAGCCTCTTAAGATATTCAAAAGGTGTGTGTGAAGTCGGCCAATCCGCACTAGGCCCGCGTGGAAAACGAATCCCTAATCACCCTATACGGGTAGGCTCGTGCCCCTCGGTGGGGATGTTTAATGAGTTGATGATGATGACTACCAGACACAATGGAAAATCTATTGCAATAGATTTTAACAATTGTTATCATGCTTTAAGTCACCGCTGGCTGTCAAAGGGTAAAGGTCAGATGGCGGAATTTAATTTCAAGCAGACAGCAATAAATATGTCTGATTTTTTACTAACTTATCTTCCTCAGGGTGAATGTAGCTATTCCACATAGAATGAATTTTTGAAATCAGCACAGGAGCTTTTGTGTCTACTCATTAAAAACATACACACAAAAATATAAATCTTTCCACTTTATGACGACTGGTGTAGTGTTTGAGACATTGGCTATTACACCAAGGGTTCCAGGTTCGATCCCTGGGCAGTACAAACATTTGTGTGAATTAACATGTCTGTTTATATTTGTCAGTACGTTTCTATGTATAATATGTATGTATTTACAAAAAAAATATATAACTATGTTTATCTGTTGTTTAGTACATATTACAGCCTAAATGCTTAGTTTAGGACTAGACTCGACGACTCGATAAGAAGAAGAATGTATATTGGTGTAGACTATAAAAGCATTTTTCCAGGCGGAGGCCGATCGCGCTCACGCAACGGTGACGCAGCGCACCAAGGCTGCAGCTCATCGTGCCGCCTCTGCCCTCGTTCTGCAGTTACAGAACGGGCTGAAAAGGCACATAGCCAAGTCCAGGTCAGACCATAGACAATTAACATGCAGGACTTTTTGCCCATAGACAAAAGCTTAACGAACACAGATTTTTCATGAAAATGTTGGCAATGGAACAGACTGCCCATATGGTGGTAAGTGGCAGATTTTGGTTATAAACAGTCAAAGCTGCGCTGATATCCTTCAGTATCACGTTACTGCCAAATGGGATGTCTTGATTGATAAATTATTCCATTAAAAAAGAGTTCTTTAGATGGAAAATGTAATTAAAATATGTTA
>PQWD01001135.1:46990-106421 GCA_019425675.1 Leucinodes orbonalis
TTCAATTTAAGAAAACGCCTCGGTAATTTCATTGCGTACGTCTTAATAGGTTTGAAGTCTCGAAGTAGCTAAGTTCGCTTCGATTAAGGGTAACAACGTCGTAACGCCAGTTCTGCTGAAACAGAGCCAATTACAACTAACTCACTCCAAGTCCCCGCCCACTAGTCGTCTTAACTCTTAAAACTCTTCAATTAACGGTAAATTGCCAAATGAAAGGAACAACAACAATACTTGATTACGGATTGAGCCCGTTTCCAAGGAGTTTGTAGAATAGTTTTTCTCTTCTGTTTTGTCCATCTTCTAAGGACTGTTTAGCAATTCACAATAAGAACAAACTTCTTTGTTTTCTTTTGAAATTTCAATATATTATTATTAGAATGGTCTAGATACCATTATAATAATAATATATGTAAATATACATAAAAAATTTAAATTTTACAAAGAAAAAGTTATTAATTTACTGCATAATAATGTTTACTCCTAACTGGCTTCCAAATTTGCCTAATAAAGACCAACTATAGTTTAGAAAAAGGTACTTGAATTGAAACTTGAGTCCCAAACTTCATAGGCTAATTTTGTATTGCTTATGAAGAATACAGATATCCCTCCTTTTTAAGCTTAAGTTATCATGCAAGTAATGATATATTTTACGGTTGGACCTAACACCAGAAGTAATGGTCCGTATTCTTTAATCTCGAAATGTATGTGCCCCTACAAATCACACAAATATTTTTTTATGATATAGGGAGCAAACGAGCAAGAGACTCCTAATGGAAAGTGTTCACCTCGCCCAGTACTAACGGTGCCACCAGAACTGCCACCGGTGCGTTACTTGCTTTTTGGATAGGAATCTTCGTGTATCATCATTTAAATAAAATAAAAAATAAATATAGCTCACGCCTTGGTCCCAGAGGGTAGCAGAGATACTTCCCTAGCTTCAATCACATCCATCAATCTTTTCATACAAGCTCTTTTATTCCTCTTACTTGGGACCCCAGCCTTCTTAAGGACTTGACCAATTTGGTCAAGGTAAGTCCTTCTGGGTCGTCCCCTGCTCGTGTATCCTTCCACATTCGCATATTATCATTTACATTTCTTTATTCTCCTTTAGGAATGACTGATACTGCTTTGTTACTAATTTATACACCAAAGAGCATTTAATAAGAACAACAACGAACCTATATGTGTCTATAAAAAACAACTAATAGAGTACTCAAGAAAACAAACACGTACAACATAAAAAATATGTATATCATCCTTTGAACCATCATATCTAACATATCTTATTGGACTATCGCATTTATGCAATGGCGTCAGTTAACATCGTTACCTATTTCGAGATGCAGAGGCACAAAGAGCTTTTATTTTTCGCAAAACAAACAACCCTTGCGCACGGCAAAGTAACAAGCATAAATATATGCCCGCTCAAAAATGTTCATACTTAAAATTCGTCATGAGAAAGACCATGCACCGGCCAACAAATGCATGCACTATCTCTCCCCAGCGAATACAAATGGCCCTCTCAGAAGGAAATAGGCGCGGAGGGTGGCATATATTACGTGAATACGTTTAATATCTTAAAATGCGTCTCCATATTTTGGTTGGCAAAACAAAAAATAAGATTATTACAGTGTCCCCCTTTTGAGTACGGTGTGGGGTGCAAGTGTTCGCGTAGAGCGATTGTAGCAAAGCAATACTGAATTGATCATAAAATTTACATAATCAGATAAAAGTAAACATTCCGGTTTACGACGTTGTTGTTACGATTCACTCGGAACGCGTTCCTTTCGATTTTCGATTCCCAATTGGATCGCTTGTTGAGGGTGTCTATGTTAAGATGTCTAATGAGTTAGCCTAAACTTAGACGTTCAAGCAGGCATTTTTGATGTTTAATTAATAAATAATATCCACTACATTCACACACCGCCATCTACTATGCATTAGCCTGTAATAATGAAAACTAAACAACGGATAAACATACCTATATACTTTTTTAACACATACATATTATAAATAAAAAACATCCATGCCAACACAAACAGACATGTTCATGCACTCAAATGTTTGTACTGCTACAGGATCGAACCCAGAACCCATGGTGTAGTAGCCGACATTTCAACCATTGGGTAAAACCAAGTGGGTCGTAAATATTATTAAACTATTTGATAGATAAATGACAATTGAAGTCTCTATGACCTACAAGGAAACGGATTTCGCAACTGGTATACAGTACGTTTATAGATAGCTACTGTGTGAAATTGATAATTATTATTAAATGATCAATAAGTTATGATCGTTTAAAAGTTAAAGAAGCGACTGAGTCTCTTTATTATGGTTAAATTATGGTTAGATGATTATGGAGAAGTATTTTGAAAGATTTGCTTTTGCCAAGGCCCAGTTTCAGAATAGTCCTGACCTGATCCGAATATACAATTAGACTGGACAAGCTGCCAAGTTTATAGGCAGTCCCAGTGTCGCAACTTATTTTCGGTTCTTAACTGTGAAAAGTTATTATATTTCTTGGTAAATTTACTGATTCATTGCGATGATGGCATGTTACAATTGCACGGGATGGCATTTTGGAAAAAACGGTAATTTCTTCTAATATTCGTGCGTCTTGACTCGTCTCACAGAGCGTAAACTGGCAGGCAGTGTATGCTCGTTGAGCTTACATTTGTCGCAATTTAAACGCGGCTTGCCCCATCTCCTGTATTGGGAAATCTGTGGTCCTGACTATGTGGAAATCGGATCATAATTCCTAACCCACTATGCAGACCTAAGAAAAACCGAATCACTTGAAAAATAACAGTTTAAAATTTACTTTTAAAAGCGGTTACTCATCGGATGACAGAATATATGAACGCTATGCCATCAATCGAAATATATACGAGTATATAATCAACAGTAATCTCGTATAACATTTGCGCAATATTAGATTCAAGTTAATTAGAATTGTGCATATGACCGATTACATTCAATATGGCGTAGCTGTTACTAAACACAATTAAGAGAAACTAATAACGCCTTAACGTACTACGGGAATACCTGAAACTAATATATGCCGGGTTACAGAATGGCAAATGGTATATGGTGTAATGTCGGCATACCCAAAGCCTTGCTCTGTGTTATATAGAATTTTATCTTATTGTAATTACCTATTTAATTAATTTGTTTGTTAACAGTGTCTTTATAGCATTCGGTCAATTAATAAATTAAGTAGTCTTTAACATATCCCTGCATAACACCACATATATATGACGAAAATATGGTAGTAAGGTTGTTAAGGACTGCTATCCTAAAATGGTATCAGGGATCAACGCACTCTAAGGTTTTTTCCGAAACACGCAAGGCCGCAAGGTATCTTTATTGTATTGATACCATTATTTGTACATTAGATTATTGTTTTCGAACCAAATGACATATTATTTGATAGATATTTTATATTAAAGTGATATTAATTACCTTCATTTTCCGAATTGAAATATAATTGACTACTACTGCCGCGCTTTTCGTTGCTGCTAAATGATCAAACACTCAACAGAGAACAGGAATCAGTGCTCTCTCATAAACCAATAAATTTATATGTCCTGCTTTCACTAAGCCCAGCGAGGAATCATGAAAAAACATTTCCTATCATATCGTCAAATAGGTCTTAGACCAATGGTAGACTGTCAAGGGCCAATAACTAGATTAATTGTCATTGCTTGAAATCTAGTAGACAGCTCCAGCATTGTATACACATCATTCGACCTATGTGGTGCAATGGTCGAGGCGTCGGCTGCAACACAAGGGTTCCGGGTTCAATCCCCGGGAACTACAAACATTTGTGTGCATGAACATGTCTGTTTGTATTGGTCTGGGTGTTTTCTATGCATAATATGTATGTATTTATGAAAATAAATGTATATAAGTATGTTTATCCGTTGTTTAGTACCCATACTACTGGCTTCACGCTTAACTTGGGCCAGATGGCGCTGTGTGAATGTCAGTGGATATTTAGTTTCAACTATCACACTAGATAGGTCGTATTAATATTATATCACTAGAAGAATACTAAGTCATATTATATTAATTAAAATTAAAACATTTTAGAAAAGATCACAACCCAATTCCTGCACAATGTTGAGTTAAACTCTGCAGTAAAACATTAATCTTAGCAAGTTGACCGCTAATATTTTGCGCCATGCCTCATTGAAGCTTAAACGCCCTGGAAAATGTTGAAAAAGGTATACTAGAAATTAGAACGATAAAACAACTTTTATGTATTATATCAGAATAGGTTTTCAAAAACCGTTTGTAGCAAATAATTAAAACAGTATTTTCCACCACCCGCAATAAAATACCAAGCAATATTTTTATAAAATTACACCTTATTTTATATGTCGTTTCATTGATCACTTTTGTTTATTTGCAATATTGTATTTTTCAATACAATGAAACCAATAAATATGAGGTCAATTGGTGATAGTTAGCAATGACGTCACATATCACATCACTTATACACAGTTTTTTTCATTCCTTTTTGACAGTTCATGACAAGTATGTCAACGATGTTTACTACCGGATTGATAAATACTTTTTAAATTAAGTAGGAATATAATAAAAACGCATTTTTTTATTTGGAGTCGTCCATGAAGGACTATTTGTTATCTGTAAGAGTATCAGTGGCACATTGGTGTGGACTTTTGCCTTCCGATCTGGAGGATGCAGGTTTAAGTCCCGCTACGTACCAATGTCTTTCGAATTTTCAAAATATATGTACGTTTATCCGACGTTCTTACGGTGAAGAAAAACCTCGTAAGGAAACCTACGCACGTCTACGAAGAATTTCGAAGGTTGTGCGTGAAGTCTGCCAATCCGCACTGGGCCCGAATGGACGCTTACGCTATACGGCTGGGTTTGTGCCCCTCGATGGGGACGTATAACGAGCTGATGATGATGACGTCAACTGTTATTTATCCACCAAGTCAACGGTCCAACTACACCCACCACGCCTTTACTTTAGGCGAATGGATCTCAAGAAATTTCCGTCTCATGGGCCATCGGTTTTCTGCTCACTGCTACTTCAGCTTGCCCACCCTATGTTAATGTCCATTGTTCACTTAGAGCTGTCTTCATTTCGGATTATAAGATACAGCTTTCTTCATAGGACATTTAACAATCTGTATCAATAATTGAAGCCCTTTCATAGTGAGCGTACTAAAGGCTAGCTAGGGTACCAAAAGCCTGGACCATAACATTCATCGGTTTCATAAATTTTTATTACGGTGAAGGGAAACATCGTGAGGAAACCTGCGCACGCCTGCGGAGAGATTCAATGATTATGCGTGAAGTCAGCCAATCCGCACTGGGCCCGTGTGGACGACTAAGGCCTATACACCCGCGTACAGGTAGGCTCGTGCCCCAAATTGAAAAAAAAAATTTTCCTGGAGTCATGTAAAAATAAAATTTCCATTGTATCCAATCAAACTATATATTTATAAACAACAATTAATCCAAAAGCGGTTCCCTCTTAATTATTCCAAATTACCTTTTTTCTCCGGGAACAAAAATGAAGCAAGTTCATTAGTGGCAATCAGTAGGAAGAGCTTGGCAAGGTTCCTGTCGCATCTAATCGGCGGGTCCCTAACGACCACCCTTCCAATAGGCCGATGTAAAAAAGATCAACCCTTGTAAACGCACTCCGATTAATTACGCCCTTTTGTAGATCACTGGGCAATGGGAATATCCTTTTAATTAATGAAAGTCTTTTTGCAGGAATTCGCATCGGTTCAATTTAAGTAAGTGATTTGAATTGCATTTGTATTGACCTTGGATTAGTGTTTTATACGAGAGCAATGGGGAGACTTTTACCTCGAACACTTTTTGAGTGAGCTTGTGTAGCGAGTTAGTTTATTGTTTATATATGTGTGGCTTAGGTATATTAAGCCATCGGTCCCAGATATCATCGTATAATGTACAGATAATTCACTTGTGAAGACATACGGTGTTTTGTTAATTTTCACCAGAGTTGGCTTCATTGTATATCAATTTGAAATATAACCGAACTTCCACCCGACTTAATAAAACTTAACCACTAAATAATAAAACGGAACAACAATCAATCATAGTTAGCGCTTAGTCACAACAATTTCTCAGGGGCAACAACTATTAACGAAGAAACATCAAAACCAATAAAGTAGATCGAACTGAAGGAAAACAATTCACTTTCGCCTTGTTAAACAAACTTGCCGGTCCCTAATCTATTATTGGGGTTAAACCGATGAAGTCATCAATTTGAATGAAACCTACTTTGAAGAGCCCCTCGGTCTTCTCAACCCTCAAGCTAATCAAAGAAGAGTGCAAAGGTTAATACCGGTGATTTTTTGCTAACAAATTTTCAATGGCCCTTTGTGAAGTCGATGCTTTCTCGTTTAATCGGCCAGAGCCATTAGTAAGCGTTTTCGTTGCGACAAAGCCTGATATAATACTTAAATGCGTGACTCTGGTCTGATACTTTGATTTTTATTTAATAATGTCATATTTATAAAGCGATTCGAGCATTAATACTATACTGTTTGTGTTTCTTGAAGCAATAATTAAGTAATTATTACAGTGCATAGTTTTTTATTTATTTATAATATAGAGGTTTATATTTTATTAATTAATTCTGAATAACAATTTATCCGTGTATAACCTAGGGCTGGAAATATATTGTAAAGCGCACACCGTTATCTTCGTTTTATGTGATTCGTTACTTGGTATACACAGACACAGATTTGAACGAGCCCATTGGCTTGGTTTGTTTTGGCGACCATTCGCATGCAAGGGATAAAAGACTTTTGTCCCGTTATGGAAAATTTGTGTGCATGTGCTTGACTGTTTTTTTTTCTTGATCAGAAGTGTTTTTTTTCCATGTTGATTAGCATAGAACTGTGACCACAAAAAGAGCGCGAGCGAAGCGAGCGGGCCTCGGCCGGCGACGTGGTTATGAGTTAAAACTGTAACATATATAAGCTAATATAATTATAAAAATGGTACACCAGATCATTTTTCTTAGCCTGTGACATGGAATCCATAATCGCGATGTATAGCTAAGCTTAAGTGTTGCTCAAGAAAGGCACCTATTCGCCAGTCACTTGTACAAGTGACTTGTACATGTCAGTACAAGTGACTGGGTAATGTGATACACACGATGGGACGTGGTCCTCACAATCCAAATGTGTTCCAATTTATTTTGAAAAATTAAATTTTATATCTGTTTCTACGCATGTGATAAATAAATACATATTTTGGCATGCTTTAAAGAAAACTTACCATATTGAATCAACGCGTAACTCTCCATCAGCTCCTCACATTGAAGTCAATGATTTGTACAAGAACAGGTTATCAAGAACCTTTGAACATAAGCAAGTCATCAAAACTTACCAACAGTGGATGCCGACAAATTTAGCGTACCGACGCGCCGTGTCTATCCAGTTCGCACTTGTAATTTCCCAGGGGCGACCTTTGTTAATAATTCAGGTCGTCCCATGTCCAAACCTTACCTTAGTTACAACGAGGGCGTATAATTAATTTACAAGTGCACAAAGTTGCCGTGCGACCTATTTAGCGGAGTGTTTACCGTGATTTTGTAAGTACAACGCCGCTCGCGTGAGCAAGCCCTGAAAAGTTTAGGTGAGATAACTCGACGATAATATGTCTCTTTTGTCGCAGCGATTCGTTTTTACGGAACTCAACTTTAAGGGATATTTTTTCATATACCGCGAAAGTTTATATGTAGATATATTTATTTATTTATTTATTACCACACAGTTTACAAAACAGAAGAGAAACTATACAAGAAAAAAAAAACTACATACATGAATAGACTGATACAGTACAAAACGGAGTAACATAAACACAGAAGATGCGCTCATTAGCCAGTGCTAGGAAAACCCTGTATCTTGGGGATCCTGAGTACGATGTCTGTTGAGAGTGTGACCAATAAACAGACAGAATTCAAAGAAACAATTGCAACATGTATCAAAGTATTAGCGGAAACAAAACTATGCAAAACAAGAAAGGCGGCAAACAACAGTAAAACACATACAAGAATACAAAAAAATAAAATAAAAATAAACACTAGCGGCAAAAGGAAAAAAAAGAATAGGAACAGTAACTAAGTGTGAGTGAGTGTGTCTGTCTGTCTCTTTGTGTGTGTGTGTGTGTGTGTGTGCGCGCGCGTACGTGTGTGTCTTTATGCTGAGGAAGTGGCCTTGTGTAAACTGCGAGTAATTTATAGTTACTATTTTAGAATCTGCTCAATTTCATCGTAATTTAGTCAATGTAATGCTTTTTTCAACTGGAATTTAACTTGGTTGTATATATATATATATATAGAGAAACCTAAGGTAAAGTACTCTGGTGTCTGCAACACGCCCAATCAATTGTAAAGATCATAGTATTATATACTGTGCGAATTAGAGCATTTTCATTTAAAGCTAGGAACGAAGAATTGTTTGACGAAAATTTTTATTTAATGAGCTATTTAAAAGCTCTCAACTATCCTCTCGTATGTTGTAATAGTTTCCGACCGTCAATTGAGGGCTTTTTGTCGTGCAATTATGTGAACGTGTAAATCAGTGAGATTTTCAAACATTTGAAAACTGGAACGAATCCCCAATGATCGCTTACGTAAAGAATAGCACACACCGCAACTGCTGTTTCCAAAAACAGGCGTTATCCCTATTCCTAGTAAAACCCACCTTATCTGTCGAATTACAAAGCAATTCCCTGACATCTTTCCCATGGCCAGAGGTCAATGGCTGTAAAAGTCCCATTAAAGGGCTCGAGCTCAGCACGTGTACAAAAAACAAGCGATAAATAAACTGACCAAGGCAATATGTCTTCCGCGCGAATTCATTGCGATTGAACAAGAGTATTTAGTAGCTCACCGGGCCGGCAAAGCCGTCAATAACATTACGCCCTAACGAGTTACGTGATACACCTCTTGTTTTGGGCTTATACGGGTCGACAAAACGGTGTAAACGAACATAATGGGGGATCCTAATCTGCTATCCTAGAATATAAGAGCCACATAAAAAACAAAACCTTATTGCTGATATCATTAAAGTTTTTTTTGTCAATCCTATTGCATTGTTTTACATTCTTGCTGTTTTTACTTATAATTTAACTTTTTACTTAGAACGAAAATTTTATCTTTTTTTTTAGTCTCATTGAGTTTACATTTGGCATCAGTTTCACCTAGTAGTAAGCGAAGAGTAAGCCGATGCTGTTTACTCAGATAATGCTTATTCACTAAATAAAACCCACGCCTTATTACGAGTTCCAAATGCTACAATATATTATTAAAACATGTCCTTTAATATTTCAATTGCACATTATAACATGGCAAAATTGATAAAGGCTAACGTGGCTTTGCCAAGGACAGCCAATAAACAAAAATAACTACGCAAAACGTGCCAAAAATATTGCGGGCAATAAGTCACTTTGTGAATACGGCCGGAATATATATATTTGATATCGTTGCGCTCAGGTGGCGCTTGTGCCGCATTCAAACAAGAATAGAAATCACCAAACCTATTAGAATTGAAGAAGCCAATTTTTCTATCACAATAGATACAGGAGCATATGGCAGATATGTAAAAGGGGCCGATGTAAGGGGAAATACGAGGAAAACTTAAGATTTTGCATTCAGCACACATTTGTACTTGGAAATCGTCTGTTATATAAAATATTTAAAAGTCGGAAGCTCATTGAAATTTATTGAGTAATGTCCAAAGGAAAATATCACAGATATACCTACATAAACGGACTAATAAAATACCTACTCACCTTACAATAGAGTACAGTTCGAGTTCTAGGAGACGCAAATATAATTTTGTTTTTTCTTGTTTTACAGTGGTACTTTTCCTAAACATAATCAAAACAGATGTAGACATTTTCTCTGCAACGATTGTGCTGGTCATTTTTTACTTAATACATTAATGTAAAAACATATAAATGTTAAAACTGAAACTAGCATATTCTAACATTGATAATAAAATGTATAATAATTAAAATAAAAAGGAAAAAGATAATTAGAAAAAAGTTTAAATTTTAAGGCATTTTTTGTACATTTTATTCTTATCATTATACATTAACATTGATAATTAAATCCATAAAATAAACTAAACATTACGAATTGTATACCCTAATTAAATGACCTACCATTGAAACAAATCATGGAAATTGTCTACTGTTGCTAAACGGTATTTTTTATCAGACAATGGAAATACCTGCAATTTTTTTCCATTTGGTGGATTTCCTAACCGAAGTTGGCCTAAATCGAAGTGAACTCCAGTAGAGGGATGGAATACTGAAAAGCTGATTGTAGTTGCTGCAACCAGAGGGTAAATATTTTCGCTGTGTTCCTCTGAACTATTTATAAATTCAGTCACCGTCGCATTTTTCAATCCAATCCGTATAGTTTCTACTACAATTACATTAATCAAAGCGATTATGCCAACTATTGCAAATCGGTAAACTTTAGAAACTAAGTACAATAAAAATAAATAGACAAACATGTTTTAAATGCAATGTAACATAATTGATCAATTTAAAAATGTAGGCATAAAATAATACAATTTATCACTGGTGTACAATATTACGAAAATTTATAAATTTCTTAAAAAATAATCAATCATTTTTGATACCCTTGTCTGTATGAAAGAAATAAAAGTACACAAATGTTACCTGCCCGGAGGACAAAAATGTGTTTTCGATTAGAAATAAGTAAAGACTGAAGATAGCCCGAACATTGCTCAAATCTCTCCCATATTGTGGGCATTAAAGTTTTTAATTTTTAAACAGTCGTATTACAGTTAATATATGTGGTCACTGACGAATTTAAATATATGAAAAACATTTCGCAATTGAAATTAGAGGCACGCTACCCGATGAATTGAATAAATGCCGTTGACAAGTATGCTTTAATATTAAACCGGTAATGCCGCAGTAAATCGATTAATTGAATCCAAATACGCGATCGTTTAAATAATTCACCGAGTCAGTCATGAATCGAGAGATATGGAAGGATGTTTTATTATGTGTTGACGCCATAATGCGCTTGCAGTGCTAGGCACCAATTCCGTTAATATTGAAATGCGCTGATTGGATCGTTATTGTGCCTTAATAGTAAAATTTTGCACGATTTAATGGTAGATTTTAATTGGTAACACCATTAAGAATTTCATATAAACATATTGTTGAAATTGGCGTATCTGTTTGCAATATTGATAATAACTGTGTCTGTCTGTTTGTTCTGATTTTACGAAACTTTTATTAGCAGATAGCAAAAGTAAGATGGACGGATGATCTGGTTAAGGTGGCGGGTAGCAGATGGATGTCAACTGCAAGGGGATCGGTCCGCGTGGAAGTCATTAGGGGATGCCTTCGTTCAGCAGTGGACTTAATTTGACTGTAATGATGATGATGAAAAGTAATAAGGAAAAACTTAGATTAGTTTTATTTTAGATAAAACTTTTATTCCGGGAAAATAAACCGATCTTGTACGTGTAGTGCGCAGCTCTCGTCGCACGGGCTGCGCAATGAGTTTCACCGCGGGAAAATATCTTATAACGAGCTTATAAATAGCTAATTCTACTATACAATTACCATTCAAACCATAAACACTAAAGATGTATCGTAGTACCAAAATTGGATCTCTACAAACACTCTACAAGTGTAAGTAAAAGTGTAATGTTAGTGTGTGTGTGTTTGAAAGTGTGTGTGCATTCGTATGCGTTACTGCGTAGGTGTGTCTTTATGTGTGTTTGTGCGTGTGTGTGAATGTTTGTCTGTACGTCCGTGTGCGTTACTGCGTATGTGTGTGTGTGTGTGTTCGCTTGTGAATTTGTGTGTGCATCCGTGTGCGTTACTGCGTATGTGTGTGTGTGTTCGCTTGTAATGGTGTCATTATATCAAGTTATTATATCAAATTAGTAGAATTGAGACCGTGGAATGTGGGGGGATGGAAACGACACACGGTTCGTTATTAATTATGTAAAAAAACAATAAATTAATGACCGTACCAGTAATGCGGAATCGTTTAATCATTCATATTATTGATACGAAGGGGAGGTGGTGGTGACCGTATTCAGGGAATGATCTGGTATTCGATTGAAAATACTAATGAAAAGAGACAAATAAAAAAATAACAATATCTTGTACTGCTTGTATTTAAAAAAGATTTAATTATACATTTTAAACCTCTTTTCTAATCAATATTTATATTTAAATTTGACCGATATAAAACTAATTAAGTAAACTCTTTAGCACAAAAAGCTTAGTTTTAAAAAAAACAGTCTTTAGTAAAGGTGAAATTAAGGCTTTTTTATTGTTGTTTAATATCGTTGACGCTTTTAAGATATAAAACGTTGTAACCATTGGAGGTACGTCCCATTGCAGGGCCGAATTTCCGCACTGTGAAGCTATAGGAAGTCGCAACAAATCATAACACTATTCAGGCTCAATGCGGATCTTTGGGTGTTTACGACTACCATCCTAAGATAGTTGCCCGATCGGCTTAACTTGCCCTTCTAAAACAATTATGTGATTCAGCCTAAACCTAACCAAACAAGGAAAAATAACACAATGTGACTTTCAGTACGCATTCTCCATTTGGGTTTCAAAGGGGGAGGGGGGGTCATGCCCTCGGATCATGCAATGCATACTAGTTGATGAATAATTCGCTGTACCCTGCGATTAGATATTCATCCACAATAAAACATCACCTAAAATCGCTTACGTTAAAGCTCGCAGTTCAGGCGACGCCCGGCCAGGCGCCGCGCGGACCAACATTAAATTTTTTTATAATCGAAACGGTTTTTTCGAAAATATAAGTAGCCTAATAGGCCGACCCCCAACCAGATGGATTGATGACCTGGTTAAGGTGGCGGGTAGCAGATGGATGTCAACTGCAAGGGATCGGTCCGCGTGGAAATCATTAAGGGAGGCCTTCGTTCAGCAGTGGACTTTCTAGGTTGTAATAATGATGATGAAGTAGCCTAAATTTTTCCTGATAACATCAGATCTTCAGACAAAAAAGTCGACTTGACGTCATCACTAAAGCTGTATTACTATATTAGAACTTCGCCTTTTCTGGTACAAAAATGGTAAAGTATTATTACAGTACTTTTTAAGAGATTGTGGGAAACCTCCTGATATCAATATAAAGACAATGGGTAAGTCCAGATACTTTCTTGTCCTTTAAAAACAGCTATAGCAGCCCACCGTCCATTTATATGACACCTTACTACCTTAAAGGTATTTTCATTCCGCTCTTGCTTCAACATATAATAATCCAAAACTTAACATATATGACGTTAAAACATAAACAGCCAACGAAAACGTAAGTACCGAGACCCTTTGCATAGTCAACACAACGTCACGTTCATCTTTCATCTCTAATACAGATAAATGTCAACAACCTATTTTACCTTTTACGGTGTAGTAGCAACGGAACGTGGGACTTGTTAATGTAATGGTTTCACTTTACTTACCTATTTTAAGTTTTATTAAAGCGTACTGGACGACCCATGTGACGTTATGGTTAAGAGCTCGGCGACTGCAAGTGTTCCGAGTTCGATCCCCGGGCAATACGATCATTTGCATGGGCATAATTTTTGTATTTATCTAGTTGTATAAATTGTATGTATTTTAAATGTACTATATATAGTACTCAGAGTACTAAAAAACTTATTGCTTAACTTCAATGGGGGCTACATGGCGATTTGTGTATGTGTGTTCATATTCACCGCCTTCTGCGCGGTTTGGTATTTTTTCTGTTTAGGTAATTGCAGAACACTATACAAACTTCTACCTCCCATTTTAGGAAAGAGGGGATTAAAAAGAGCCATAAAACACTCTCTATCCTTTCAACTGTCTCCACAAAAAATCACGTCAATTCGCGACTTCACGCACAACCTTTGAATTTCTTCGTAGGCGTAAGCAGGTTTCCTCACGATATATTCCTTCATCGTAATATAATTGTCGAAAACTCGTAAACACATTGGTACGTGGCGGTATTTTAACCTGCACCCTCCAGATCGGAAGGGAACAGTCCACACCAATGAGCCACCGATGCACTTAATGTTAGTATGGATAAATAAAACTATTGGATTAGTAATACTTAATCTTAAGTTGACTTTCCCCCTGTCCCGATATTCGCGCGAGTCATTTACAAGACGTCAAACAGATCAAATAGACGGCAGTCAAACATAAATAGACCGAAACAAACACACAGCAAACACCGTTAAGTCGGTTGGGAGTAGGGTAACCAGATGAAAAAATCAAAAGACCGGAGAAAAGGAAATTCCATGGAAAAAAACTGATTTCATGAAAAATATTTTATACAACTCAAATAAACGTATTATTATTATCCTACGCAAAGCGCCGGAGAAAGGGGAGCTGTCATGCGTTGTGGTTTAACTTTTTACCATAGCAGAGATCTTTAAAATGTAATCTGTGTTCATAGAAAATCCTGAGAAACCACGAGGATTTGAAAATCCAACTTCGATTCAAAGGTCAAAATGTTCCGAAATTTCAGGACAAATACTGAGCTATGGTAGCCCTAGTTGCAAGTTGCGCGTGTCTCAAACTTTTGTTGTAGGTATTTGGAAAGGGCGGGCCGGTGACGAAGTTGGGGACACGCTGGAACTACGTACGCGTATCTCATTAATGTACTTTGTAAAGGCGTATGTTCTCCAAGTCTTGTTTAAGTAAAATAGAGTGGAATTTGTATTGAAAACAGACTGTTACGGGGCACTTTATACCTCCTGTTGAATTTTTACTACGAGTATTCATCCTCAGCTCATTAAACATCACCGAGAGTCTATTGTCACGGCAGCGATATTTCCATACAGGTATGACATGTCACCAGAAGAGCGTATTCCATTCCTTTAAGGGTAGCACCGCAACAGTGTTATTTCTGTAAGGCTGAGAGCCATCAATGATGATGAGTCGATCGAGCGCCTCGTGGTCCTGTACCACGAGGCGCAAAGTTAAGGGCACCCGAGCGCGAGGTAGAGCGCCTATGAGATGGACGGACCAATTAAAAGCAGCGGTAGATACTTCCCTGCACGTCTGCACCATCAGACGAATTTCATCATGAAAGGCGGCCATCAGACAGGAATAGCGGCGTATTGTTAAGCGAGCAACTGACAGCTGACAGCTGAAATTTTCGAGCAACGACAAAGAAGAGAAAAGAGCCATCTGCGCGCGCCAGTTGCCCGGTGAAGCAAAGCTGTAAAGGCCATCTGCGGGCAACAGCTGTAGTCAGTTCAAAAAAGTGTTATTTCTAGTGTTGCCCTTTTGTCAGGGTATAAACTCTTCATCACAGGTATTACTTTGTTTATTTCTCTTTAGGTATTATCACTTTACAAATATAAAATTCAAGTCACATATTGCTACGTGTATAGTAATTTGTTTTGTTATGAAGAATATTTGTTTCTTAAAAATAAAGCATTTTTTTGGACATAGCATTTTAGATTCAAAAAGAAAGAAAGAAAATACGTATCGTGGCTCTGTGATGTATAAAATTTCCTTTAGTTTTTTTAATTCTTATGGTATTGAATTTTGACTTCTCAGTAGTAAAAGCAGCCGCCATAATAATTAAATATATTTAATATATCAACATCCTCACTTTTTAATTTTCAAAATTCTAGCATTACTAATACTTTGTAATAACGTTGCCAAATCGTAAATGAAATCAGATGCTAAAACTGAAATCAGTTGAAAAGTTCAACCCGTAAGGACAAAAATAACACAATACGTTACAAAATTTCTGCAGTCATAAAACTCTGAACACGTAAGAACAAAAAAATACGCTTTACCCAAAACAAGTTGAAACATTCGTAAAGTACTTCAGAGTCTGGAGGGAATGTGACTTTCATTGCGAATTACTTTGTTCCAAAGTCTATTGTAGAAGTAGGTATCTCGGAATATTTTCCAACAATTCCGAATAGAGGTCATAGAATTTGCATATGTTGTGTACAGAAATCGCATTCTGTTCCTGATATCAATAGCTATTGCGAAAGCGTTGCAAGCATTGCATACGCAAGTAGGATGCAATCGTTGGATGGAAAAAACTTAGCTTTGATTACAGTACAACGATTTAACGTAATAGGATAAATGTAAAACATACGTATATTTTGCTTATTTAAGCCATTTATTTAAAAAATCAAATGTCAACATTTTTTTTTCACAAGATGTGATTGATAACATGACAACCATTGACGCATAAAAATTTAACAATATCTACAAACCAGTCATTAATAAAACTGAATGAAAGTAGCCCATTATAAATTTATGTACATTCAATTAATCAGTATTTATGTTTTTAATGAGGCAGTTCGTATTAATTTAAGTAGACATCTACATTCTACGGTATATACAACAAAAATAACAATTAAAAATTGAAATTTCATATAATAAATATTTAGTTTTTCAGCAAATATAGATACGTCAATATTTGACTAAAATTATCTTTCAGAACATCAATTATCGAGTATAAATGTAAAATCTCCGTTGAGAAAACAATTTGTTCCTTAGAGACTCTTTAAACATTGGAAGATTTTAAGCCGTCTAAAACACGGGCATTTCCGAGAAATTCGATTTATCCCGGCCGAAAAGAAACTCGCAGGCAGATATCTGTTACAAAAGTATCAGTTTCTCGGGTAACTACGTTTTGGTCGGAAAATAAAATTATAGAGTACCTTTTCGCAGAAGGAAAGCGTAACACAGTTGGTCCGTGACTCGAATACTAAGCGAGTGGCATCGACATATCGATTTCTCGGGAATACTGCACACCTGTAGGGACGGATGAAATGCGTTTATGATCCCACCGTTACCTCACTGGAGACGTTTTGTGACTGCGTATTTTCCTAGTGAAATTACCGGGTTCTAACATATGAGTTCTAACATGCGTCGTCTCGGTTGACGGGCGCAGGACGGCATTTACGAAGATTAGTCACTTTATACAGTGATTTTTTTCTGCAATACTGCCCTATCATGGTCAGGCGTGTTTTACCATCAGGTGAGCGAATTGACCGTCCCAATCATTATATAACATAAAAAAACTTGTTAATACGAATAGGAACGGTTCTTTCTTTTTCGCACTGCATATAATTGTTGCTGAATTTAGAATACCCTGAATCAGCTTATGACGAAAAACCGCCCCTTAATAAAATGACAGTAGCAGGCATACAATCTATTAGTATTATTTTTCTTTTACAGTCATAACATATATATTTATTGCATAAAAATAAATATTTTTTGTAATAAGGTCGCTCATCTCGTGGTAAGTGATACACAAATCCATGACAAATGCATTATTGAAGAAAATTAATAACAATAGGAATAAATGCATGCAGACGAAAACCATCAGATAATTACTCAAAAGATATACTTTTCGTCATGAAAAACAAGTACCTACCTCCAAGATTATTTGTCCCAGTCGGAAATGGTCCGAATCGCTCAGCACTAAACCGGCACAGTCAATACGTGACTTCGCCTTTAAACGTAGGTAAAACTTGAATTATGTAAAGACAAGTATCGCGTATCGTAAACCTCTCAACGGGACCGTATGGTGCGGTATGAAAGAATAAAGAGTAAAGTGGAGTCCCATGTCCACGGGCTGAGGCTGAATACAAACGACATATAACAAAATTTCACGCGATATGTGAATCCAACTGGAAGATATTTCTTCTGTTTGTAGAACATTATTTTTACTAACGTGCTGCGGAGTTGTTAACAATAATCGATGACATTAAAGATATATCGGTATATATCTTAGGAATTTTAAGTGTAGTTCAAATTTAATGTTAGTTACTACGTAAGGACGCAAAGAGAAAACGAACGATATTTTAGAAAATATAGCCCACTGAATAGAGTTCTAATAATTGAAAAAAAAAACAAGTAAAAAAAAAGTTAAAATGCATATAAGTATTTGATGGTTAATATTCAAGATGCAAGCCATAATTTCAGACGATCTTCGTGTTGTATATTTTTAATATTATAGTTAAATAAAATGTTTTGTTTAATGAATCTAAATGTTGCTATAAATGCATTTGGCCAAACTAAAAATAAATACCAAATAATTAAAATTTAATCTAATGCGGTTATGAAGTGAAGCAAAAAAATACCTTGGTACAGAAAAACATCAAATAAGAACTTACAGAGCACAACAAAAACGGTTAACACATTCAAGCGGAAATTCATCCAAATTAATGGTGCTTAAAATCAACAGCTTAGAACAAAGGTTTACGCGGTTGGTTAAATGACGAAAAAAATTACAAAGCAAAAGCGTTTCAGGTGAAGCCGCTCAGCCTGATTGAGTGGGACGAGGGATCGAAAAGAGCAAAGGTAATCCCTCCTGACCAAACACCACTTAAGGATGGCCACTTACTGCTTGAGTACGAATGAACTCTAAGGCTTTGTGCTCTGCGCTGGACAAAATAAATAGATGAAATTCATTTTGACCGTTTGGAGAGGGGTTTGTACTTGATGATTATTGCTGTTGGGTAAAACGTTAAGAGTTGATTTTTGAGATAGTACAATAAGATATAATGGATATCATTAATATTATGAGTAGGAATTTGAATATATATAATATATATATATTTATTATATATATTTATATATATATATATTATATAGTAAAGCCGGCCGTATAAAAGACCTATGGATCAGATACAGGAACAATTTTTGAGTATAGTCTGAAAAACCATAGAACTAAAGGTCGACTCCCCTAAATGCCTGATTTTTCCCGCATGCAAATTAAGACCTCACTTCCGGTTGTAAATCCGGACATTGTTATTATAACTCATAAGATATTTTATGAGTAGAATTGAGTTTTCAAAGGTCAATTAGCTCAATTCATTCACGAACGTGAGTCGACCACAATCAAAGGTATTTTTTGCGTCCTTTGATTGTGTTGTAGTCATCTGATCTATAGGACTTTTATACGGCCGGCTCTTGGACTATAATAATTTAGTGTAAGGCAATGTACCAAAATATCGTGATAATGTTTATTTTCACGACATTTTGGTACATTGCCAATTATTACCATTGCAAATTATACATTTTCATAGTTGTTAATGGGTGTCATTATAATAATAAAACTTCCGGCAGGAATGTGCTCAATACAGAAAATCTCAACACCGACTTTCAGCCGTAAGGCTGATCTGAAGAGATCAGCAATATCTATGGACATTATCTGAGTACACTTAGCTTACACTTCGAAATAGGAATAGGATAATAGCGACTATGATGTCATCCAGTAATGTGTCTTCGAATTTCCAAAAACCTAGAGATCACCACAAATAATATAAAAATACATGATACTGTAATACCATTTTTATGCACTTATCATGAAGACTGAATGAGTCCCTATTCGAACAGTAAACTAGACTACGCCTCAATAAACGTATTGTCCGTAGCCTTCTGATCGAAAGGACCAACTTCCTAGTGGTGGCTAGGGGATAAAAAGCTAAAATGAAAAGATAAAAAGCTTCATAGAGGGATAGATAAAGCTATTGCTTGCCTTGCTATAGGCTTACGGAAAATACACATACCGGTTTACCAAAAACCCTGCACAAAGGTCACCCCTTTACCTTATAACTTTACGTACACTTAACGAGTTGCTCCCCCATATGGAGTAGCGTTGCTCACAACTAAATCTTTTGGGAGCCAAACAACTACAAACGAGTTGATGTTAAAAACCGAAACGACGGTAGAATACGTTAGGTAGCGTTAGGCACTCGTTTACTTTGTTAGAATAAAGAAGTGAATGGAGTGTTAGGATTCTTGGTAATATTGCTGTTTTGAAAGAAGTAAGCTAGTTAGGCTGTTGCAGGAAAACAAAAGAAAATTAATTTTATATATTTTATTTTTAGGCGACCCATTTGGTGTTGCGGTTGAGAGATCGGCTGCAACACCAAGGGTTCCGGGTTCGATCCCCGTCCAGTACAAACATTTGTGTGCATGAACATGTGTGTTTGTAATGGGCTGGGTGTTTTCTATGTATAATGTGTATGTATTTACAAAAAAATGCATATAAGTATGTTTATCCGTTGTTTAGTACCCATTATACAGGCTTCACGCTTAACTTGGGGCTAGATGGCGCTATGTGGATATTTATTTATATATTTAACGAGAATTTCTCCCTATAATCAATCAGATGGAAAATAATGGATGTCATGTGATTCTTTTTGTAAAAATAGGACGAATAAAAGAAATTAAAAAATGGTAATCCATTAAATGGCGGATTTATTAAAATAATTTACAAATCAACTTATTTTTGCAAGCAAATCGACAACCATAAACTAAGCACTCTTATCACCTACCAAGTCATGTTTTGACATAACAACTTTGTTAACAGAGACGATGCCTAAGATATAGAACGCTTACCTTGGCTCTTCTTTCCCACTGGCGGACGATATATATAAAAGTGTTTTATTATAACTAGGCTTATTACTGAATATTAATATGAATACTAACTAAGTCTGCCTTAGGCTACAATCTCTCGAAAACTAATTACGGAAAGACAATAGGAAATCTATTCTTCGAGGGGGTCAGTTATCCACTTTGAGTTATGATCGTCAACACATTTGAAACAAACCAATATATTTAAAAAAACCTTTGCGGACTACCTACTTGGTTCGCTAAACGTAAATTACTAAGGCAACGCAAAAAATCACTCAGCGCACTTTCTCATGAACTTCAAACGCTGACGTATTAAGTCTCGTTTTTAAACCGCAATATTAGCTCCGGACTTAAGAAGCGTGGTGGTAAGTGGTACTTTTTGCTTATTCAACATCGACCGACAGCGCTAAGTTAAAAACTGGACCGCGCGCAACCGGTGAGCGATTAGCTACCAGCTAAAAGCCGTCCATCTTCAGCGGTTAAGCTCGTGAAAAATTAAATAGCATAATTATCGTTTTATTATATCAATTCATTTTTAAAGTGATGCTGGGGCTACACTAATGGGAAAGACACTAATTATCGCGACAATGGGCATTAACTTGAAACAAAGCACCATAACGCGATTTGGCAGTTTTAACACATTAAATTTATCACAATAAATATCGCGTTATTGGAAATTAGACGTTGACTGTCAGTGTGGCCCCAGCATTCAGAGTAAGTCACATAGTATGAATTTACAGTGAGGTTTCAATGAGCTAACGAATACGAAAGCTTCTTCGTTATACACTTGTATGTTGTTGAGTGTACTTAATTGAAGTCATGTTAAAGTCAAAATTCATAACCAGTCAATAAGCTTATTCACTTAAATTCAGTCAATAAGCATATTATAGTATATATCATTTAATCTGTGATATGACCGCAACACAGAAGTACACTTTAATATGAATGAAATGTTTAACTAAGCAAAAGTATTAACCTGGCCTAATGCCTTTAGGTCCAAAAGTTATAGGACGTAATTTGGTGAGGGTTTATACGGAATCCTTTATGTAGCAAAACTTTTGTATATCTTTCATCTACAATCTACATATACAGTTATTTGCTAACTTTAGGTATTTACTATATGGATATTTAAATGTGTTATTAAAGGCGGTGGTGTATCCTTTGAAAAGTCATCCTCTACTCTCTTCAATATAATATATCTAAGTTAAGATGCAATTTTTTTGTCATAATCTTTTGATATTTGTAACATTATATTTATGAATTAATTTTAGGGTCAAATAAAACATTTCAATAAATAAGTACCATTGCACGTATTCATTTGTATGCCGTATCTATTTATGTAAACTGGTTGCCAAATGCTACAAAGTACCTACATAATAAAAAATAAGTTATTGAAAACAAAACTTGAAATATCTCAAACTTTAAAAAATGTTCCGTAAGAGTATTATTGACCGGGAAGTTCAACCGAATTTTTCAATTTGGCTAAAGCTGCTTTATTTAATTTTTTGTGAAACATGGATTTGATTTAAAATTCGAATTCTGTGAATTTCGAATATGGAAGAGGTAGGTAACGGAAATAGGGCGCGTACGCATGACACATGTCCCGCCTCCGACGTGTCAACGCTTCCTGCGTTGAGCACAAACTGATAAATTTAAAAATATTTTCTTTTTTTACAGTGCGAAACTATCCAATGAATAATCGAGTTTGTTCAAGGATTAAATATATAAGTAGATAAATACCCACAGAAATTCACAAAACACCATTAGGTACATCATCTAATTAAAAACGGATTAACATACAACACACATATACTTTTCAATTTTATATAGTTTTTGGAAATAAACACTTATACCTCCACTCAGCCCAATACAAAGAACTACATATGTTCACGCACAAATATTTACTTTGCACGGGATCGAACCAAAATTCTTGTTGTATTAACAACAGCTGAACTCTGAACCAATTATATGAATTACACCATGGATCGTCAAACAGACATACACGCGATAGATAAGTTTTTATATACAATTTTTAAGTGCTTTGTATAATTTATAGCTTATTTAGATAGATTAGAAACAAAATTTCTTCATAATTTTTGTAATAAGGAAAATGTAGAATTTGGTTTATTACTTAAAAAAAACAAAAGGAATAAACACAAACCGTAATATTTTGCATAAGTAAGTTTTGCTGACCTCTTTGTTTCATTTGGGACAGTTACCTACTATAGGGATTATGATGTAGCAAATAAAGTGTAAATATTGTCGAGAGAAAGCGGACATCAATTTTACTAAAATTTGATCCTAGCTGTCATGCAAGATGATCAACTGAGTTGTAATTGTAGAGGTATCTCGATGCATAAAATTGTAAGTGTTTCCGTCACAAAACTAGAACGTACAACCAAGACATGCGACGATAGATTACCTCGATTCGTTTACCTACCTATAGCAAAACCTATAAACGTTTACAAAAAGTGACTTTAATCCATTAATTGCCGCTGTTATCTTTAACAGATACTAAAGATCCTTAGATAAACAGTTAACTAATTAGGTGCACAATTTAAGTTTTTATTTTGTACCCATTGAGCTACACGTTAAGGACAAATTTTAAAGGAATAATTGTATGTTATAAATATAAGTATGTGTAATGGACAGTTCTTGGTTAACGTTTCTTCGTGATGATCCATCTAGTTAGTTTATTTTTTGTCTAAAATTATGTCTGAAATCCCGTCGGTTAATAACGACAAAGCTTACGCCACTGCACTTACCAATCAAAGCAAATAATAAATTTTGCTAGCGTAACATTGCCACGGCGCAACATAAAACCATGCGCCCATATTGCCGCAGCGTAAACACAAATCGCGGCGTACAGCCGCAGCTTACGCCAGTAATTCCGCACGATATATCGGGGGTGCTTATGTAATTATTTCCTAAATATTTAGAAGCCAGCGTGGGCCAACCTCTCTCATAAAACTCGGAAAGTTATTCCGAGTGAGGCCGTAACGGGAACTCAGGGCTCGGCCGAACCATGAGTGTGCGCTAATGAAGCTTTTAATTTTTTTTTAAGCCGTATTTGTTTGTCATTTTATTCGTTTTACACAAAGTTAACATATTTACATTAACATCTATCGCAAAATTAAAAGAGCTTTTTACCTTACGTATTGTTTTAAAAAAATAACGATTTTATTTAAGCTCTCATTCACTTGCTAACTAAAAATTGTTTTATAGCATCTATTCTAATAAAATTATAGGAGTGAATGCCCTTGTTTAATTTTATAAGATTGAATGCGATAAAATAATTTGAAAACTAGTAAGTTGAGCTCTTCAAAGCGGCCATTCATTAGGGAAATACACTGAAGACTCCATAAGTGTCACTCGTTGTCACTCTCATATTGTTCAAAATAACAAGAGTCTTGAAGATTTATGTACGAGTATCAATAGTGTTTGTTTTCTAGAATCTTAACGATCCGTCTCGCTATAAGAATTGTCTAATTCAACAATCAAAACAGGCAGGATTATGTATGGGGCTACTTCACGGTAGGCCGTGCTGTTCGACAGCTTATACAGAATATCCAGAATAAAACTAGTCGCTGTATATGAAATTTGAGGACAACGAGAATGCTTCTACGGAGATAGAGTGATTATGGTTTCGACACCTAGTATATTTTCAGTCTAAATCTTAATATCTGCCGATATGTCGAGATGTGTGTCTCTAGCGCAGTGACAATCAAAAACCTTGAGACAAGATCCGTTTACTCTACCGAGAAAAGCAGGAGTGGTCGTATTCGAAGATCACATTGACACAAAAACAATCTTGAGAACCAAAACTGAGATGAACATAGAAGAAGATATTATTTCTTACTTTCCTTTTGATAACGATAGCGTCATAGTGTTAAGCAGAGATGCTAAACAGCCAGATTAAATATTCATAACATAAAAATTTAGTTCAATGACCGTGTAAGACGAGTAAAGGTCGTCCTCCTGCCCAATATAGTAACGACTTAATATTTCAATTAGGTAACAAAAAATATTATTTTTCTTACCACAGTATCCAATTTACAGATGACCTTGTTACATTGAGTTGCTTAGCCCTGGAGGCGAGAAGCTGGCTAATTTAAATGCTAACGCCACAGACGGGTTGTCGTGCCACAAGCGTAAGCTAGGCTTTATTACATAACCGCTACGAGATGGAATGGTAATTTAAATAAAACAAACTAAAATATTACTTTAGAATAAAAATAATAAGTCTTGGCTTTAAAGAAATATATTGTTCAAATGAAAAGAAAAACTAAAAGGTCTTCGGAAAGAACTCCTTTTTTGAATCAGCAGTACCTTTGTAATTGTGTTCATATGTGGATGAATAATAAGTAAATAAAAAATATTTTTTTAATTCAGTTATGTAAAGAGTTTAGATAAAGTTATAAATCGATAAATTATGTTAAAAAAAACCTAAATAAATAAGTATCCCTTGAGATTCACACATCACCGCCATCTTCAATTCAAGCACATAACTTGTAATTTAAATACCTTTAAACCTTTAATCGCCAGAATTCCAGACACAATAAAAAAATCAATGGTTTGCTGTTGTATATATCCGTCAGCAGCGGTTAGAGGGTTAATTTTTTTGTAAATAGGTATTTATATCTTTAAAATAACAATTATTATATTTGCAATGCTTAAGTCAATGTTGAAGTCGGCCAATCCGCACTGAGCCCGCGTGGACGATTACGGCCAATCCGCACTGAGCTCGCGTGACGATTACGGCCGCTTTACGGTAGGCTCGTGGTTATCGGTGGGGACGTGAAATGAGCTGCTGATGATAATGCAATGATGAAATCAATGGTGTCGCGCTTGAGCTTGGTGCTACACCAAGGTTCCGGGTCCGATCCCGGGCAGTACAAACATTTTTGTGCATGAACATGTCTGTTCGTAATGGTCTGGGTGTTTTTATGTATAAAATGTATGTATTTACAAAAATATATATATTCGTATTTTTATCCCTTGTTAGTACCCGTAATGCAGGCTTCACGCTTAACTTAGGGCTAGATGGCGCTGTATGAATTTTATTTACATTGCATTTAATAATGATCCTATATTGAGCAGTTAACTGAGTCGTTCACTTTAACATTTAAACTATATTTCTCATAAATGTGAAATTAACGGGTATAAAAGACCTTACATCCGTAATATCTGGTGACAGGCGCAGTGTAGCAACTATCAGTTGTTGGTCTCCTTCAATGCCGCGCTGTCATGGTCTGGCGTATCATTTACCATCAGGTGAGCGTTCTGACCTTTCTGTACACATAAAACATAACAATAAATTATGTAAATATTTAATTATTAAATATGCACGATGTTAACTTGTTTTATGATACTATGCTGTAGCATGGCAAGCAGCACGGCTGCTAGCAAAAGAACATATACCTCATCATCATCAGTAGAGGCTAATATGCCTACTGATGAATGCTGGCCTTCCGCAATGACGATTCCACGCGGTCCATGCGACTCAAAAATCTCTACTCTAAATCCGTTTGCAAGACCTGGGGGTTACTGCCATCTCTTAAAAGTATCTGTAACAGATTTATTTGAATAAGGATTTTTTCTTTCTTTTTTCTTTCTTTCTTTCTTAAAACAGTGTTACAATAATATTAATCGTCTTTCTGGTTCAAAATGCTGACGTATCAATATAACAATATTGTTTTAAGAAATTGCGGTACCTAACCCTTCAGAAGGCCAGAAGTACGTTCTTTGCTCTACATAAGAATACGCTCCGTTTTTAAGGAAAACCTATCTTGGATCACAAGGCGTCCGTATAACATTATTTTTCAATAGAATTATCCATAATAATACAACAGTATGCTTAATTTACAAACGTTAAAGTTACATCTGTTCACTTCATGAATAAAGAATATTGTGAAGGAAAATTAATATTAATATGCTATTATACCAGTGTTTATTATTACATATAGACTATAATTTCATCGTAACAGGTTGTGATGATGACAAAGGTCTTACTTTTTTAATACGGACCTTGTTGTTCCAATCTCGTTTCGAAGTTTAGTATACACTGGCCTTTGAATCGATTGTGTTGTATTCAAATTAAGCTACGTAGCGCAAAACGTGCCGGTGGCTTGTAAATATCCGCCATGCACGGCGTAACTGTTTGCTTTATAACAGTTGAATTACCAAAAGTTTGGACATTCGAGTTTTCACTATGTACGTCGTTAAAATTTTCCCCACAACTTATGTTACGGATTTGTATTGATGGATTTTATGCCTTTTGTAACATGATTACGGTTGAAAATTTAATATTATATTAATGATAATTATTTCAGTATTGCATTGTTGTAAATAGTAGTATGTACACTAAGAGCGCATGAGTGGAAGGGGAATGGCAAAACAAGCTCATTGTGCGATTATGTCAATTTGAGAATCTTTAGATCAAGAGTGAATACGTTTCTATCTTAGTAAGCGTGCTCCATCGTGAACTCAGGCAAGGCGGAGTCATACGCGAACCGATAGTTGTTAAGAAAATGTATATTTTTATTTGGAAATCAAACCATACAGTATCGCTCATATAAAAAAATACTATTACAGAAATCTGATAAGTCTCCACAATTTGATATTTCATGAACTGAGAATAAAAAGTTGTTACATTTTGAATATAATTTTTGTCTATTTACCACTTTAGGAACAAAAGAAAAATCTGTAAATTGTCCCCTACGGTTACCATAACCATCATTCGGGTAAGTTAGGTTCACCATTTTTACTCAGTTCCGTGATTAAGCTCATTCGCAGCCAACAACTAACACATTTGACAAAAACAAAAGCCAACACAAACACGTTGATATTTTTAACATAAAGTTTTGTTTACTACCATGGGGTTATTTGCAAAATTCCCGGGCTCAAAATCGTAAAGTGCACAGAGTTACGAAAACGCAAACAGGAGGCCCGCGATATTGTCCGCCCAACTTCCCTTGTTATGTGGTTTGACTGTACCCTTGCACATAGTTCCACTACTAACCTTTTTGCGGGCGACCTTTTTGTCCTTATTAATATTAACACACCGAGCTTTAACACGTAGCTTTGTAATGGTGTATCAGGCCGTTTCGATTTCTCGCTAACCGTTGTTCATATATACTTTTTTTTGATACATGTGCAGGACGGTCAGGACGCTTATCCGAAAGTGAGCGATACGCCTGATCATGACAAAACTCGAATCATGACAGAACTCGCTCTGATTTTTCTAAGTAAGTTCTGGAGTTGTTGGTATCCTTATTGAAGGATACCAACAACTGGTAACAGTTATTATTCCCCATCAATGCAGCACTGCGCCCGTCACGCGAGACAACAGATGTTTGGTCTCTTATACCCGGTAATTTTAGGTATTAGCTACAGTGCCCTCATCCCGAAACACAAACACTACTGTTACACGGAACGATATCATATGTCACTGCGATGGTACCTAGCTAGAAGACTCACATACACATGTCTGGTTTTTCGTAAGATATTGACAGTGCTTCTACATCTTACACATTTAAAGAATGTTAATGCATTTTGTAATATTGCACTCTGTCACGACTTTTATTCATAAGCATTAGCAGTTTTTCAGATTAGCACACCGAAAGCCCTCACATATGAATATTTTTTACCGACTTTTTTACGTGGATAATGTAGAAAATGTGCTAATCTACTCTTATTGACTGCAGCATGATGTTATTTAGCCTAGGGTCTTTTTCTATGAATGAACTATCCAACATAATTCAATACAAACAAGACAAACAAGATGTTCCTGAGATTGGGGCGTTCAAAGTCTTCAGCTTAGCAGAATTATTATTAACAGATGTACAAATTAAACGTTCACGACGTCTCAATCCTACGACCAATGAAAACAAACACGCCAAACAAACAAAGAACCCTCCACATTAAAAAATACTTTGCATACAAGAGTGCAATAAATTTGTAACAGCACCCTAAGGCTATATAAATGACCGGGCCTACGTTTCCTACAGTGCAGTATTTTTTTTGCTAAGACCCGGTGCATATCTGAGTGTCTCTTTCGAATTGGATACGGCAATTTGCATACTTTATGGGATACAAATTGCCGCCAAAACAATTGGACGGTTAATCAAGATCGAGCTTACACTCTTCTCCGAGTTTTGAACTCTCCTTAAAGTATTTGTGCAAACCGAAAACGTAAGGGTTGCGATGTGTAAAAGTGGTAAGTACTAATTAATTTAGTAAAATAGTGAAGCTTAATGGTACAAAAATACATTCCTGAAAGCACATGTATGAGTATTAAACAGATACACTAATGTTTATATGTGTAGATTTGTAAGTATTGTTCATAGCTGTAAGCTACGAGATCCCTCGATCGCTATGTCCGATTTAACACATTTCCTAACCAAGTATTTTGTAAATGTACTCTTACATTAAATATGGATCAATGCCGTCATATAAGATAAACTACACTGGCCCAACACGAGATGTACGGCTTCTACGAGATCAAATCCCCCGCCTGCGAGCCATGTTCCTCTATGCTAGAGGCACCATGCATTCTTTTAAAACGGAGACCTTATATTAAGTTAATTCTCAATTCTTAAAAAAGGTAATAATACTTTATTAATAATAAAATATTTTTACATACTTGTATTTAAAATTGAGCTTATAGGAATTCCCAAGATAGGACACGTTTAACTTAAACCATTACAGTTAATATTAATAAAATTCAAATGAAACGGAAATGCTCTAAAGATACCAATTCAAATTTAAGTTTCATATTGCATGTAAGAACAAGTTATTTTTAATTCAACAGTTTTTTAGTTGTTATTTATTTTGTGTGTCTAGATCGTGTGTGAAATCCAAAAAGAAACAAATGGTGTAGTTACTTTGTTCAAGTGAAGACCCTTTGGTTAGGACCTGAATGTCTAAAATGAGTTCTGTTTCGTTCTTTGCGGTCGGTACCCGTAGTCATGTAATATAAAAATATAATCTTGAAGAATAAAGATATAATTCCTTTTTTCATATGACCAGTTCGATGAAATCATAGTGAGACGCTTACCAATAACACATGAAAGTAAGAAATTATATAAATCCTTAATTGTTTTTTTTTGGTTGACGACCTTTTTGCTGTAATGGTTGAGTCGTACTACTCCAAAGGTTTTGCGTGCAATCCCCGGACATAGCAATAATTTGTGTGCATGATCATGTATATTTGTAATAGTTTGTGTGTTCTCTATATATAATATGTATGTAACAAAAAAAAAGCATATAAATTTTCCGTTATTAAGTACCCATATTACCAATGCTTAGTTTGGGGCCTTTTATGACTGACAATTTTATAATAAAATAATTATATAGCCCACCAAAAACATTTCAAGTTTAATGTTATAAGGTTTTCCTGTGATTATAAATATCAGATGTCATGTAGAGGCAAGCTTCTGAATCTTCACGGCTTACTCTACCGACCCTAATTTCAACATATTCTACATATAAGATAATATGTATGGCTTGGTTGTTTCTTTACTTACTTCAGATCAGAAACTAAATACATACCTATTCGCATTATCTCCATGACACAGAGATTCAAGTTCTTTTTTGTAATTTATACAGTCCTCTTTTAGTGTTTTTTCTTAGTACCTACTTATTAATAGGTTTTTAAGACACTGTATACAGTCCCGTGTAAACTTTCATGTCCTTATACAAATAAATAAATATTCCTTAAATCTTTCTAATATGGTGTCACCAGTCTCAACTGTATGGAAATGGGTAACGAGTACACTGACCTTTGATGCGCCTGAAGGAGACGGCTATTGTCATAAATCCTATATTATGCACGAAACATAAATAGTCATATTTATATGTTACAATATCCTGGAATATCAGGCATAATATTTTGTTAAGAGTCCATGGTGTTAATAATGGTTGAAAAGTCGGCAAGTACAGGTTACGAGTTCGGTCCCCGGGCAGGACAAACATTGTGTGCATGAAAATGCCTGTTTGTTTTGGCACGAGTGTTAATGTAACTCTGTATATAATTTACATGTCATTACATAAGAAAAGTATTTTTTCACTTGTTTAGTAGGAATCTAAAACAAGATTCTTGTTAATTTGGGGCTAGATGTCTGTGTGAATGTTAAATTTTCTTTATTATTTGTACAATAGACAATAGATTTTATTGTTTACAATATACGATGCATGTTTCTCATTGATTAAACAATGTATACCTCTGCAGACGTAACGCATACTGCTTGTTCTACAAACATTTGCCCCGAGCTGAATTGTAACTATTGGTCCAAGGTAAAATCAGAACTTACAATAACTACAAATATTGGTCTCATTAAGCCTGTTGTCCTACCCTTTGTAAACCATTATGAGAGCGAACACATTTTTTTATAAATAAATAGCACAGTTAGGATTTTTGCTACTTTTTAGGATAAAAATCTCGTGATCATACCAGTTCGATCAGGGAAGTTAGTATTTTTGTATGTTATAAAGTGAATTTCCTGATCTGACGGCAAGGAAAATACTTTTGCGTTTTACTACTACCAAATAATAATAATGATAAATATCTTTATTTCTTTAAAAATATTATTTTCCAGAAAAGTTGTCGCAGTCACCTTTTAAGCCTGTTTCAGGTGACTGCGCTCTTGCATAGCTAATAGTTATAAAAAATTTGCTTTTACAAAAGTAACATACGTATTTGAACATTTTTGTACAATAATTATGTGTTGGGAGTGTGTGTGTACGCGCGTGTGTGTATGTGTGCGCATGTATGTGTCAGTGTGTATTAAAATGGACGTGTTAGTAAATTTTCGGTTTCGTCGTAATCTACTACTAATAAAAAACTATTTACGAAACCATTGTAATCTTATCCCTTTAGGTAGCATTAAATCTAAATAAAATAAAATCCAACTTTTAAAACTATTTTGAATCAGTAGCGATATATAGTACTCAAGATTCCTATTCTTACCGGTAGGAATAGATCAGTAGGGTTATATAGATTAGGGCATAATTTCTAGCACGGATACGAATCGACTCTCTATCGAATGATGTATCAAATGAGATAACAAATGAGAACCTATCGAACCATTAATAACCGTTGAAGAGTTTTTTTTTATAAGTGTATAGGACAGTCTGGACGTTCACCTGATGGTAAGTGATACGCCAGACCATGACAGAGCGGCATTAAAGAAGACCAACAACTGATAGACAGTTATTGTTCTCCATCAATGTCGCACTGCGCCCGTCATCCGAGACAACAGATGTTAGGTCTCTTATACCCGGTAATTTCACTAGCTACAGCGCCCTCATCTCGAAACACAAAAGTGCATAACACTCCTGTTTCACGGGACGATATCTGGCACTGCGGTGGTACTTACCTAGACGACTCAGTATCGAGTCTACCACCTAGTAAAGAGTATTTTATTAAAGTAATAGAACACCGTTAGTTATCCAAAGGGCACGCGACAGTGTCACGCCAAGTTCCGTGCCTATTATACTTAACTAAAGCAAATAAAGGACAAAGCAATATATTTGACGTTCAATTGAATTACTTTGTTTTAAGGCCACTCCGTATAACACATCCGCGTTATGTCACCAAGTTTATTGGCAATTTGCTGCATAAAATTGATTGTTACATAAATTATGTAAATAATTTTCCTTAAAATTCCTTCCTTTCCTTTAATTTTCTGAAAATATATTACTTATTTTAAGAAGCTTTATTACTGTGTAAATATTAATCTGTGGACTATATCTTATCCTTCGTTTGGATTGATATTTTGTTCTGTATAAGAGCCCACATTATGGGTTTTGGTCCAATCTCTCTCTTTTGCCTTTGACTACAGTCCAAATCCAGTACAGTGCTTTTGGTCTACAGTAATCCATTACAATCTGATTGATTGTGTTAAAACTTTATGTTGGATGTTATCAAAACTTTACCAACTGTATAGCTTATAAACTAGTATATCCTCCTTAGCCGAAATTAAGAAGCAAACTCATCTGGAACAGCATTAAAGAAAGTCTAAATGAGGGCCCGCACTCAGGTTAATGGAAGAAAACACTCGGAGGGCGCGCTCAGCTCGTAAAACCAAGGGACGGTCGCCTTGACAACTCTTGCCAGAGGCGAGCCGTCATATATAAATTAATTTACCAAAATAAGTTTCAAATCCACACAAATTAGATAATATATTCATCAATTTATTCTTCGTAAAGATTATAATAAGTAAGAGTTTTTTATAATGAACCAAAATGTTGAAATTAATATGGATCTCCCCGAGATTTTTAATGGCTAATCCCATGTTTGCGACAGTAGATGGACCATCAAATCCAATCACAAATAAATAAAGTAACAAAATCGTCAAGGTCGTGGGGTCGATCGAGGAAATCGCAAAGTTGCTTGATTTTTTATCAGTTTGCTGAAGGTGAAGGCTGAATCGCCTGATTTTCCGAAAATAATAGATATAGATCCTTACTTCGAAGTGCACGTGTACCTATCAGTTCCAACTACTCTCTTATTCAGTAGTTGTTAACCAGCAATCTTTTATATCAAACCAAGTCAGGGGTCGTAAGGCGGTTAATAAACTAAAAAATAATAAATCAATATCCACTGACATTCACACATCGCCATCTAACCCAAAACTAAACATAAGTCTGAAATATGGATACTAAACAACGAATACATACATATACTTTTACACATAAAAACACCAAGACCAACAAACAAACGAGAGCCCTTTCCTCTTGATAGGCAGCGGCATGGCTTTGCCCTTAGCATTGCAGTTATCCATGAGCGGCGGTTACCGTTTTCCATCAGATGGGCCGCCAGCTCGTCTGCCTACATAAGCAATAAAAAAAACAGTCATGTTTATGCACACAAATGTTTGTACTGCTCGGGATCCAACCTGGAACCCTTGGTTTAATAGTCAATTTCACCAGATTGGTCGTCAAATAAGATCAGAGTGAGTCTGACTGTTTATCAGTCTGTCTTCCAACTCAACAAGAAGAAGAATAACATTTGCTTCAGGATGTATAAAAATATATCATTTAAAGTTGCAAACTTTAGGTATTACATATTTTCCATTTTTAAAATATGTACAGTCGTAAAAACATTTTCAGCTGCGTTCGCCGGCAAACACATTTGTATCATGAGTATTAAAGAATAGCAAGCTCCACATGTAGGCACATAATCTTTTATATAGTTCGTGAAATTTATACTTTTGCAGGATTTTCATATTATTTTGACCCTGTTTCTTGTTATTAGGTACTAGCTACGCCCATTCTTTTTGTAATTTTTGTGTTGTAATTACAAAACAAGCAATCATAGTGAAACTTTACTCTGAGTTTTCGTGATAATTGTTCACATAAATACAGAATAATCATAAATAAGAATACCTTAATTTTAAAGCCATAAAAAATAATGAACATTAAAATATTTTATTAAGAACCATCGTTAAAAAAGTATTTAAAAACTATTCCAAATTAAAATTAAATTATTTCAAGTCAACAATCGCAAAAAGCTACAATAATATATTCCACTAATATAAATATTATAAAGATGAGTTTTTTTTTATTTTCTATCAATTATGGAATGCGATAAATGTTTCAATACAACAAAGATTACGGTAGAGCGTTGTCGAGACTTCTCCAATGAAAGATAAAACAGATAGAAATAGGTTTATAGGCCCGGCGAGATCGAAAGTACGGAATCCTTTTAGGGCAGCTTCCAGAACGACACCGTTTTGACAAAACCTTTCCCGGCTTTACCATCTCTCCCACTGAAAGTTTGATGCGGTCCGCCACAGCGCGGCAGCGGCCTAATGAATGGTCCTCTTCCACATTCTTTACTGGAAACAATGCTTTTAGGGATTATAAAGTTTATTTTATAAAGGGCTTTATTGTAATTAACGCATGGATCACGTTTTGGGCTATAATATCTATTCAATATCTATGTAATATATTTGTCACAGACATTTGTTTGTATCGTTTACTCAAGTAATTAGTCTTTAGCGTTTTAAGACTGATGACTTGATTTGCTGGGGGCAAAATTACGTTCAACAACTACATAACATCGTTGGTGCTAGTTAAAGGACGATATGTTAGTATTTCTTTATTAAACCAAATAAAAGTTATGCTAACTATATTTTTAAAATAATTGTTATTACACAAAAAGTTATGCAATGAAGAACAAGCAATGTGCCATTGGCATTTTAAAAACTGACGACTCCGTACGTAAACGACCGGTTTCCACAAAATAGCTACACATAGACGATATTCTTTGTTATTGAAAAACATCATAACGGATCAAAATAGGCATTTCATTTCATATAATTAAATAATACATGTTTGAAGTCCTTATCTGACATCGCCTACTCGAATTCTTTCTGTCGAACAGTACTCAACAAGACTGTACACATACTTGATATCCAGAAAAACCTTAATGGAAATGGAAACGCCGTTGAAAAAAAATCACGTTTCACGAATATAAAAAACTAGCTTCAAGCTAGCTTTATCAAACCCAACCCTTTTCTTAAAATATACCATAAAAACGAACATTTCAAAATGCCCCAACTAAATAATGCATTTCTGTAATGCCTCAAAGTTATAAAGCAAGTAGGTACTTAAATTCAAAATTCATGGGTCCAACCCTAGGCAATTAGATCGGACAAACAAATCTCGATTAAAGAGCGGTTCTCTTTTATCTCATTAATGTCGTGCGGCGTTTAATTAAATCCCTCCCTCAGTACGGACTCCATCCTAGACGGTTGTCGATTTTGTTATTAGCACATTCTTTACGAGATAACGTCTTCGCTTGGTATTGCCATGTGAAATAATTGTTGTGCATTCCCCTTTTCTGGGGTGAACGCCAAAGGGTTTTAGACAACAACACATGGTTGTACATCAAATATCGTCTTGTTTGAAGGAAAAACACTTGATTATTCTTTAAATAAACACAATTTTATTTTCTTTTAATGTAAGCATTATAAAAATCCAATGTGCTTACCTCAAGAATGTTTAATTTTATACCTAAATTTTATAGAGTTAAGCGTACTGCGTTATCACGGTAACTGTAAAGTTTAAAAAAAAGAAACAAAAATCTATAATACAAAAATGGTGAATTAATCCGATAATCAGGTTTTATTCCATGTATGGAAATCTATCGTAAATCTCTATTCTATATTCCTAGCACCAGGATCTAATTAAGCTGATGAGGCTTTTATTATGGGTATGAGTGTACAGATACATTTCAATATGCGGAAATACACACAATAATCACAAATGCTAGTCACCCAAAGGGTAGGTATCATACATGGGAATCTGGCCCAACTTTACTTTTTACACGAAAAACTGTTTTATAACAAAATAAATTTCACATTCCTAAACGATTAACTCCAATCATGAATATCTTAGATACTCTGCAGTGCTTATGAAAAGAAGAAACATCTCAAAATCTATAAAATTGTGCTTTTATAATTTCAATTAGTTTCGCTAGTGAAAAATATGGTTATTCATTTTAATATTCTGAAATATTTTACTAGCAACACTGTCAACCCCACCCTGCTCGAAGCGGCCGTAAAAGATAGAGTTAAAAATATGACGACAGAAGCCGTGCTTTAATTAAATTCTTTTATGCAACTTCATTTTCTCTATCTTTGGGAATTCTTTCTCGGCATAATTAACTGAATTCTATTTTTAATATAAATCCTTTATTTTAGATATTTATAAGCGTCGGTGGCTCAATGGTGTGGACTGTTCCCCTTCTACCGGAAGACTGAGGTTCAAATACCGCCACGTACTAATATGTTTTCGAATTTTTGAAATTATATGAACGTTATCCTATGCTCTTACGGTGAAGGAAATCATCATGAGGAAACCTACGTACGACTGCGAAGAGATTCAAAGGTTGTGAAGTCGGCCAACCTACACTGGGCTTGCGTGGACGACTAAGGCCTAAACACCCTTACGGGTAGCCTCGTGTCCCTTGGTGGGGACGTTTAATGAGCTAATAATGATAAATGATGAGAAATGTATGTACCTATGATACCTATGTATGGTCAGAACAAGTATCGAAGTTAGACTGTAATATGTATGGAGCAAAACATATATAATGTCGTCCAGAAAACTTTACTACTACATCAGTATAACGTCAATTGCTGGAATAAGGTTTCCACAATTATTTTAAGCACAGGGCGGCTCAGCCTCAATTAAATTTCCCGCCGTCCTGTTTATAATGTTTTCTCAGCTAAATAATAAGGAAAACAACAGCATCAAATTATTGGATTGTAGAGAAATTACTGGGTGCATCACTCAAGAACCAATTTGTAATACACCATGTACGCTCATCCTAGATTAATACTAGCAGTAGGTACGGGACCATGATTGTTTGAATATAACTACGCAAAAGACTTTCAAATAAATTGTATTTTATTTCAATTTACATATGGATAAGTAAATAAAAGAGTCGCGAGATAGAACAAGGAAAAATGTAATGAAAATCGTTTACCAATCAAATTAATAACAATACTCAAACATTATGCACATCTAACATTAACTAGCCGACAAAACATTTTTTCAACATTAAACGCCGCACGACAAAATTTTTTGGCTGTGTTTTATTTTTTTGGGAAAAAATCTATACTTACTACAGAAAGCACACACACCAAATTCAGCTTAAAATTAAGGGGGGGGGGCATCTAATCCCGCGGTTCGTTTTCCGTGATTATACGGGTTTGACCAAGATTGATGACGAGCCTGGCGTAGACCACTAAGCCACCAGATTATGACCCATAAATAGCAATTCATGTTTGTCCTTCGAACGCTCGCGATTAATCAGTGTTGTACGTTATATGGAATATAAGCCTGAACTTGTAAGCCTTAATTCATGAGTGGTCTCCCGTTTTACTGGTCTAAACCCTTTGCTTTAATCATGAGGACTCAAAACTATCACATGTAATTACGAGTACAATCATGTAAGGATACACTAAGGTTTGACATGATCATTGATAATGACTGTTTGACTTTAATCACTGATTTTTTGATATATTTTTAATACATTTATTATAATCATCATTGTACTTTCTATCACAATATGTCTATCAAATATAAAATATGCCGCAGATTTCGCAACCGCCGGCTTGGTGTGCGAATGACCTAAGTTAGATGGCAGGCAAGGGCTAGATGGCAAACCCCTAAGACTTCTACTACTAGCTGATATGATAATCTCTTCTAGTAAACATACGCTACAACACATTATGTACCCCTCAAAAACTTCTAACAGTCAGAAGTTTTCTTCATCATCTCTCCATCTTGAGTATCTGGTCTTAAAATAATAACTTTAAAATAATCATATTTATCCTAAAACAGCTTTAATTGAAATAACAAAGACCTAGATAAATTGTCAAAAAAATATTTGTTACGTATTTGTATCATTGTTTTCTATCCCTTAGACAAATTCAATAACAAAAATTTTATTCAAAACTCGAATTAAATTTAACAAATCTTACCAGCCCTACATAGCTTTAACAACGTTATAAGTACAAAGAAACAGATCCATTCTTTAGATTTGTCGAATTAAGTATTCTAAGTGTCGGAGGTTCAGGAGCTCTTGTATATTCAAAAACAATCGCTTTTAAATTTGTTTCGTCTCCCTTTTGCTTTGTGCGATGTTTTTCAATTATGCAGAAACGGATAATTCTCTGTTTCGATCTCGATCTGGGTTTGCTAGGCTCACATGTTTGTGTGGAAGGCGTATGGATTACGCAGGCTTGCCCCTGATATGCGGTTTACACGGACCGATTACTCAGTTACCAATATAATGAGAAAAGACGAAAGCAATTCACGGATTATGAACAATTTATGATGGACAAATTCATTATTTTTCATGAATGGATGGATGTCTGATGGATGGATGTCATTGCACGCAACACGATAAAATGCGTGTTGGCGGTAAGTCAGAGCCTAACTCTTTGTCCTGTGTGGTTGATTTGTCCCCAAATTGTCAATGTAGGACATTTTTGATACCATCCTTGTCCTTCAATTATTTTTTATGAATTTTAATGAGCATCCTAATTGTATTGGAGAATTCTAGCTTTAAAATGCTCTAGCTATTCATGATTTCACTTGTTGTAATTTCTGATGCCAAAACTTCAACAAAATCCTATGCTACACCTTTTTACGGTCGTACCTTATAAACCGACCGTATAAGCCCCCAAATGTTCGGAATTCGCGTTATTTAGCCAAGCAAGGCCCTAATTAAGAGCCGCCCTAACTTTTCTTGACGTTGCGTATGTCGGCTCTGCCAGATAGATTGTTTGGACAGTCGATAGGCAGAAACGGATTTGGAGGGATTTACGTAAAGTTTGTTAGGGTAAGTTTCGCGTTTTATCTTTACAATGATTTAGGTTGAAATGTGCGTACGACCAAGTGTAAGTTTGTTCCCAAAGTCGGCCGGGTTATATGAGCGATCTGTTGGGTAATTAATATTTTACTTTGGCATTTATAGTCGAATTGTGTGATCACGGAAAATATATGAACATAAAAGTGTTTCATTGTTGAGGCTCCTGTAAGCTTTTTTACTGTCCCCCTGGAATGTGTAAAGAAAGCTTTTGGTTATTGTTTTCAGTAAAGGACATTTTTATCATCTTTTAATGCACACAAATGTTTGTACTGCCCAAGGATCAAACCTGGAACCCTTGGTGTAATAGCTGACGTCACAACCATTACACCATATGAGTCGTATAAAACACAAGGCTGGATAATAAAATACCCAACTAGTGGAACGTTTGAACTACTCCAATTTACACAAACAATTTCAACTAACGATATTTGTTGCAACTTGTAAAACACAAAAGTAAATAGAATTCGACTCGCTTGGTCTGTGCTAAAAATAAAAATGGCGCGAAAGGAAATAAGGTTAAGGGCTCCCTGGGGAGCATCTCTCGATGGGGTCCGAGTTGGCCAAGGGCGCCAGTTTGAAGCGAGTCCCTTAATAAAAAGTTCAGCTTTAAAATCTTGGTGAGGATGTTGACAGTCGTGACGTTTAATTTATGAAGGAAACAAAAGTGCTGTGTGTTTTTTAGTTTATTTAATTAACCATCTAAATCATTTTAATTTTACATAAAATATAGATACTTTGATTAGGATCACTAAGTACTAGCACTAGACGATGCATTAACGTAAGTTTATTTTCAAATGATCTATAAATCAGTTATATTATTAAAAATCGTCATCAAACACAACGCAAAACGTGTGGTTTTGGATTTTGGAATGGTAAAATTTGAACTCAACTTTACACTTGGCTAAAGTAAATTGCAATAAATGATTGAGTACTGAGTAAAGTTTTAGTTTTTATTTGTTCGGTGCAGATCTTAAGACACACGGACAGCGCCACGCTTATTTTCGTTCTGTTTGTATTCATACTATAACTTATAAACTATGAATGCTTGTTTACAAAAAAATATTTTGGTGTGTTTAAAAATTATAAATAGTTGAAGTAAAATTCATAAATCTCTCTCCTACCTAAAATTAATATGAGACGTCAAAGTCAAAAACATTTATTTCAAATTAGGCTTACAAAAAGCACTTATGAACGTCAAAAAATATACAAAAATATAATAAAAAACGATTAAAATACTAAACTAAAAGTATGAGTTTTGATGCTTTGAAAAAAAAGCGCTTCAGTGGTTTGGCCTGTTGAGGACGATTGGCTGAAAAACTAAAATGTTGACAACTACAGTGCTAAATATTATAAAAATATAAAGCACTACTAAAAATACCTTATCTATCGTCATCCATCACACAACTCCTTAATTATTCAAAAAACCAAAAGTTGAGAACCCACATTGATACCTATAGGTAACCAAAACGGCAGGAATTTAAGGCTCGTGTTGGCATGCAAGCAATCATTCCGTTTGCAAATTGCAGCTTACACAAATGCTCTATCCAAAGGCCGTAGAGAGAACAACCCAATCATCAGAACCAACACCAATACTAATGCAAATTGGGATTACCTAACTCCGGACACCTATTATCCGATGTAAACAGTTCCCCACGATCGGCTTCTATGCATATTAGAGGTAGTCTTTGTTGCTAAGGATATAAGGCAGCGCAATCAAAACGGTAGGATGCGACGCGGCACTTGCATACAGAAATGAATCGCAATTTATGGATATGGACATTTTGTTTCGATGCATTTGCCTTAGCTTTAAGAAAATCATTGGCGACGATAACTTTGACAGATAGTATGATAAAAAAGTTTGGGAGTTTTGGCACAAATAATAATTGTTTCCAATGCCAACAAAGTAGAAAAAATACTGCTGCCGTGATGTTTGTTTTAAAAAAAAATGACTTGTAATTAAGAATACGAATAAATGGCATCAGTAAATTAATAATCTATCATGGACATAATATTTCCCATTTCAAATCATCGTTGTGTTTTTTAGGATTAAGTACCTACCTCTATAAAAACTTTTTCGATATACGCGTTCTTCTAAGAAGTAATTAAAACGCTAGCTTAGTATTTAATTACTTCTCGCTTGAATCTTATTAAACAAAAACAGAATTCTAATATTACAGAGACGGAATTTTGTCCTTGTATAACAACAAAAGTATGTTTAATGAAAGCTGTCGTACAAGGCACACATTTCCGCAGCGATTTCCTATATTAATTTTCATCGCCAATAGATTAACACATTTCATGACTTAACAGTCAGAAAATAAAATCTACAGCTACCTACTACGACACAATATAGCAGTTTAGAATAATCTCCAAGCTTGGCAGGCAAATTAGATTAGAGCAAATAAACAGTTTCAATGAAAGAGCAGTACTAGTTACTTGTTCTGTTCTGAATATTTTGTCTCTCATTCTTCTCTTACCAAATCATAGTACCAACTGTACTGCATATTGTACTGGATACAAAACAAATATTTTGGTATAAGCTTAATTAAATAAGAATAATGCCTTCATACACGTTCAACAAAGATTGTGTAATAATAGCGTTTTGATTGAACAATTCTTGATTAGTTCAGACGAAGTTGTAGAACAGCTCCAATTATCTTCAAGCCATGGATGAGGTCACTCGAAGACGGGTAAAGTGCTTAAGTTAATTATTGTAGCACTTGAGAAGCAGATAGGGGTTTTCTGTTGTGAATTAATTTGTGGGAAACAGTATTCAATGCTTAAATGGAGGGATCTTATCGTAGGTCAATAAAAACGTCATTAAGAAACATTAATGTCTTTGAGTTTGTTGTAAATGTGTTGAATTGTGGATGGGTAATATCAATAAATAATAAATAAAATAGTTATTTACCGATATACACACAGCGCAATCTAGCCCAAGTTAAGCGTGAAGCCTGTATTATGGGCTAAAAAACGGATAAACATACTTATACATATTTTTTTGTAAATACATACATATTATATATCCAGACCATTGCAAACAGACATGTTCATGCATACAAATGTTTGTAATGCCCGGGGATCGAACCCTTGGTATAGTAGCCGACGTCCCGACCATTACATGGATCATCAAAGAAATATATGTATGCAATTCTACGAGCATTTATCGCGTGTAAAAGAAGTGTATGAAGAGTATTGACTCTTAACTCGAATATTGATAAGCAAAACCAAAAATGTAAAATATTACAAATTTATCAAGCAGTTAACGAGCTCTTTTAGCAATGAAGGTATTTAGAAGGATACAAATTTAATTTTGATTAGTCAAGAATAGGAGCGGAGACACCGTCAAAAGACGACACAAAATGGACTTAAATCGGACAAGACAAAGCCCCTGGAGCAAATCTTTAGCTCAGAGCAAACGTCAGTGCCCTGTTCACCCCACTTCAAACGTCTATCCCTAAAGGGAGGAGAAAATTATCTCGTGAATAAATTATATTTTTCCCCCCTTTATGAAGACGCTTGAAGTGCATTTTCGTCCATGTTTTTTTCTTGTTTGGCTTAGATCAAAGCATTGCAGGAATTCCGGCCGAGGCTCGTGACCCCGCAAAAATAAAATGAATAAAGAATTTAATGTGACTTGATGTCTGCGGATAATAAACGCTAAAGTGCTTCGGAATGTTTCCGGGCAAAAGGTTGTTTGTTTACTGAATTCAATTTGCTTAGTCGAATTTGCACGTTTAGCCAATTTTTGTCCAATAGAAATTCCAAAATACCATTTCAAGCTTTCTGTTCCTTTTATAGGATTTGGTACTCTTAAAACAAATATTTACTTGAAAATTCGTTTTAAACGCTTACTTCGTGGTACAGAATTATATAAAAACACAGAATCTAGTAAAATACAGGCTTTTCTGACACTGATATAACATGAAAATTCCCTAATTTTATTTCACATTATCGTACCATTTTTAACTCTTTATGCAATGTTTTTCACTGTTTAACAATTTAACAGTCCTAGATGTCACGAACTGCCGATGTTCCATATTACCAGCCTACTCCATCGCCTCTTATGGCATAAATTACTAGAAACAATGAAACTACATTTATTTATACGTTATTAAAGTTTTAATCCGTAGTACAATCTGACTTTATCAATGATGGCCATTATCATAATTAAATTTTGCAATTCGTCGTCTAGTTTATATCAGTCGTCGATCCTTATGTGCAAATCCTTTAAATCTCTCACCGAAATGCGATTCCGTTTGATTTAATTTCTAATAGGACAGCCGGATTCAACCGAGCAAAATTCCTGTAACCTGGACGACCGTACCGAAATATCGGCGCTTTGATCTCACCCGGAACCCTTTAATAAAACCCTTCGAAACTAAGTTATACGTAGCTCGGTTTGTATACAAGTCTTTAATAGTAGTAACCAAATAATTCGCTCGGTTGGTACAAAAAAAAATAAATATTATTAAGTACTATTAAATGATTCATTAAGTTTAAACAAGTATAATGTTACAAATGTTACAATATGACTGTTTCCCTCATACAATGCTAATGTCAAGAGAGAGATTAGTGACGTGACATCACTCTTCAATTGATTAGGGATGGGTAGCGCTGGTCGTTTCTTTTCCATCTAACAGTACATACCTATTTAAAAATATAGATCTCCATAAAATGCCCCTGTAGTTTTACCCTTTTGACAATCATTCCCCCAACTTTTCGTATACGATTCAAAAGACTGGACATTCCTAATTGAGATTGACTGTCTGCTTCAATAAATATCCCGAACAAAACGCCATTAAAGCATAGATCCAGATAGGGATCCAAAGGGTGATTGTAAACTTGTTTATTCGAAATCAATAAAAAATTAAACGAAAATAGAAAAAAGGGTAGTGACTTATATTAATCAAAACTGTAGAACATTGCAATAGCAATTACTTCTATGTTTTTCCAAACCCAACCCTCAAATAATATCCGGCATATATCTCAAATGAGAGATCTTAAATACCAATATTACAATTGTTCCATTAAATCGTATCCGATAAATCTGATTGGTAAGTACTGGACCACCAAATCTCTGCAAATGGTCCCTCGTGTGTTCCACGCCTTACAGGGCTAGATTTAAATTAAAACCAGCCCCTTTCTCGAGAAAGGATATTTAATTGTGATCGTGCGGCGCATAGTGCCCGCGCCATTCTGTAATTGCCGAATTTCATACCCAAATGCTTTTTGTCCCCGGTTATCGAGTTAGCGTATTGGGCAGGAATGGTGATTCTCGATTGTTTGAAGTCGATTTATAACGATTTCAGGGATCGCATTCATTAAACTTTTGGTCTACTTCACGATTAGATTAAGTTTAACAGTCGAATGGAGTATTGTCATTTTGTTCGTCGGATGAATTTTGAAATAGCTGGTTAATTTACTAACGATTTAAATGTATCGGACATTAAAATGGGTAGTGAAGTACTAAGGTAAATCTTAGAGGAAATACCCATAATGCTGGGGCCACACTAACGGGAGATGCCATTAATTATCGCAATCGCACTATGGGTATTAACTTTAGGTAGCCACCACATAAATCCATAATTAATAATGTATGTATATAACCATATAATTTATATTATTAACCACATAAGTCATCATTGGCGGTCAAAGAGTTAAAGGCATGAATTTGGGTTTATTAAAAAAAAGAGGCTCATATCAACTACCTTGAAACTTAAGACATTGCATCTAACGGGGAAAAGTAGCGTAGACATTGCGTCTAACGGGTAAAAGTAGCGTACTTAAGCGTCAATTTTTTTTCTCGCTTTACTGAAAATCCGTACTCTCGCGTTATCCATTAGGAGTCTTCGCAAAATATTTCTTGCCTACATCAAATTTAGGTCTTACCCCGCCACTGTTTGCATAATATAAAAAAACCGAACCCACCTCATAATTCTAATGATCGTGGGGTTTAACAGGGGGACCGCCTACCATGCTTTTGTTTAAAATTCAGCTTTGAAACCAAATAATGATTATAATGAAAAGCGTAAAACTGATGAATTAAACTAGAATCCATACATCCTACTCACCTAGGGTTACCAGATGAAAAAAAACGGAGAAAATCCCTAATTCTCATATAAAAGCCCTGATATTTTATACAGTTTGAGAATTTTATATTAAAAACGTTATATCGTTTTAATTTTATACACTGCGGTTCTACTTCAACCCACGCGCATGAAGCGCTTTGGGTAAACACTTTCAACACAATAGGTATTTCACGATTACCAGCTCTACTGCGTATTTGTCAATATATATTTGCAATTACAGTGCAGAATGCAAAGTAGAAAGAAGTTTTTCTATTATGAAATTTTTAAAAAATGTGTGTTTTGTTAATCCTTAAGATTTCACGAGGTTGGCATAGTCCAGCCGCAGTCGTGAGAAATGTCGATCCGGTAATCTCAGGACAAATCCTGAGATATGGGAACCCTATACTCACCTAAATTATGTTATATCAAAATAAGTTCCCATCTACTTAAGTAGGCACATCAAATAACTCAAAAAATCATAAGAGAAACGCCCCTTCAATCTCTTAAATTTGTATAGGTATTTCGAATCTATTGAACAGTTCACAATAGAAAATCTCACAAATACGAACTTGGAAGTTCTTTTTGTAAAAGAACTGTGCAAAATACGAATAGGTATAGGTACTTGTATATAAAAGAGGCGTAGGTCCTACTTAAAACAACTTTTCATGAATATTTTGCCTTTCTATATTAAACATGAATTTATAAGTGGAACGATGAAGCTGTAGTAGTTTCATGAAAAGTAAGTTGGCATTTCCTTTTTGTCTTTATAATTAAAAAATCTAATACATAATAAATATCCATTAACATTCACACAACGCCATCTAGCCAAAAGTTAAGCGAGAAGCTTGGCTTGTATTACGGGTAGGTACTAAACAACTTGTATATTTTTTATTAAATACATATTATACATATAAAACACCCAAACTAATACAAACAGACATGATCATGCACACAAATGTTTGTACTGCCCGGGGATCGAACTCGCAACCCTTGGTGTAGTAGCCGACGTCTCAACCATTACACCAGCTCGATCAAATTATTTGTTTTAAGTACTACGCTGTATTGTACGATTTGCCACCAACGTTTTCCTTGGTATCGATCAGTCAGCCCACAATTGTTCACTACCAACGATAAGCCTTCACCGATGAGCGCCAACCATCCAAGTCCTGAGCAGCCTGTATCCAACTTCTACCAGCCACCGTCCTGAAATCGTCGGCTCATCGGGCCGCGGGCGCCCCACGCTGCGCTTGTCTAAACGAGGTCGCCACTGCGAGACGTATCGGCGGCCCCATGGGCATGGGCACGGCAACCACAGATTTATACACTAAAGGTATAAATCTGTGACGGCAACCATCTGCCCAATGGGACAGGTGAAGATGAAAAAGAATGAAGGAATGTCTTCATCGACTTTTCACTATATAGCGAAGCTGTGTGGGGAAACCTATGCCCACTGGCCTGGTTTTTTTATGACTAGTGAACAGGACGGTAAATTCGCTCAACTGATGGTAAGTAATATGCCTTACCATGACAGATTCAATGTTGAGGGAAAACAATAATAGCAGGTAGTCAAGACTGCTCTGCGCTTGTCACCCGAGACAATAGATGTTAGGTAGGTACCTCATATTCGGCACAGAGGAGTTTAGTCGGTAGAAGTCCGACATAAACTACTTTCCCCCCAGAATGGATAGTATCCGATGCAGGATTCCCCTCTTTAGAAAAAGCATCTCATATTCGCTAATTAATTTCCTAGCTACAGTGCCCTCATCCCGCAACGCAGAAATGCAAATCATGCCCATTTACCAGATATGGTTCCGTCCACAGATTCCCAATACAGGAGATGGGGCAAGCCGCGTTAAAGTGCGACAACTGTAAGCTGAACGAGCATACACTGGCTACCAGTTTACGCTCTGTGGACGAGTCAAGACGCACGAATATTAAAGAAATTACCGTTTTTTTTCCAAAATCCATCCTGTGCAATTGTAACATGCCATCATCGCAATGAATCAGTAAATTTACCAAAGAAATTAATAACTTTTCACAGGTAAGAGCCGAAAAGAATTGCACACTGGGACTGCCTATAAACTTGGCGCTTGTCCAGTCTAAGTATATTCTGATGTCTGTGGTTCGCCATTATCTGTACTGCGATGGTAGAACCTAGCATTCAGTTCTGAGTCTACCTAGAAAATTGTTAAAAGTTTCAAACTTATTATTGTAGATAGTCATTATTTTCCTAGCACTGCTCTGCACACATCACCCAGACAGATGTTTGATTCTAAGCCCAGTAAATTTTGCTGGCTACTTACAAAAGGTAATAGGTAGGTAGGTAAAAGGTAATAGGCAGGCAATGAGATGCTTATCTCAATATCTATAGGTTAATACTTAATGGCAGGTACTTTTAAATGTTTATTAAGCCTATTTACAGTTTATTACGTTTCATTTCGATTTTATTTTCGTGCTCTTTGAAATAAGTACCTACCTATATTGAATACGAGTATACACCGCCAGTCGCGGACTCAGGAAAAGTTTGAAGCACTCTTCATTAGGAAATTTCCTTTATATCTAAGGGCCCACTGGCGTAATAAACGAAAATACATCGCGCCATTTTCAATTCGGAAAGTTGATCATTAAAATAATGAATACAATTTTTGCGTAATTCCGTAATGCTTTCACGTGAAATTTGAGCTATGAATATGGATAACTTGGTATAAAAGAAATTATACTTTTATTACAACGTTTTGTTTCATGTTTTTACGCATTTCGGAGTTGCTTTTATATGTAACATATGGTGGTGTTTCTTTTATAACGCATCTACATAGAGCTAACAATTTATGGTTACCTACGTTTTGTGAAAAAATACTCAAATATTTTATAATTAACAAGAAAATACAGAATTCAAACTAAAAAGCATAAATTATTTTTTTTAAATAGAAAAGGTAAAAAATTGTTTTCATAAATTTGATATAACAAATAAAATGAAAAATTTTTTTTTTGCTTTAATATTGTCAATGTGCAATTAGGTACGAAGTCTTGATAAACTTATTGGGTGTTTAATTTAGAATTTTTGAACGTAAAGTACAAAATAACACAAGTGTAGAAAAAACCATGATATTGATAATGAAGTTCAGTTGAGAACAAACATAAGTAGGTGTGGTTGTCCTAGCATAGGCTCCGAAGGAAGAAACGGACCCTTATCAGTAGTTTTATTTAAATACTTTATAGATTGCACTAATTAGGATTTACAGGTGAAAATAAAACAAAATTTGATTCCCAAAAGACATTTATTTTAAACCAATCAAACTATATAAAATTTAAACGGCAATAGTAGAAACATAACAAAAATTTGAAAATGCAATATAATTTAATTACAATGCATGCAATATGCTGTCACAATTTAAGTAGGTAGCTGATAATAACATGTAGGTATAAACGAAAATATGACGGCAAAAACTTAATACGTTATCTTCGAATTAAAATTATATAACAAATCGATCTTTCTCTATACTGACGCTATTCCACAATTACCATTATGATAAAATGTGTAATTGACGATTAACTTATTTAGTAAAAAGAAAATCATTATTTGGCACATAAGTTTATGTTCCCTGATTTACATTAATACCTTAATTATTAATATGTAAGACACAAACATATTGCGTAAAAATAATAAAAAGTTATTTCTTTTTCTTGTTTTTTAAATATACTTAATTCAAAATTTTTATTTTATCTTAGATCGGTCTATTAGTTTATCGTAAATATTTGAAGCGACAAAATTAAAAAAGTTATTTACTTTTTTGACTACAATTTATTCCTAATGGTCACAATTACACTAACATGGCTAAAAATATTTTTTATTTCAAACACATTAATAAGACTAATAAAGAGCGTCGGTGGCTCAATGGTGTGGACTGTCGCCTTCCTACCAAGAGGGCTGAGGTTCAAATCCCGACAAGTACCAATGTGTTTTCGAATTTTCGAAAATATATGTACGTTATCCGTCGCTCTAACGGTGAAGGAAAACATCGTGAGGAAACCTTCATGCACGTATGTGAAGGATTCGAAGGTTGTGTGTGAAGTCGTCCAATCCGCACTGGGCCCGGACGACTAAGGCTTAATCACCCTATACGGGTAGGCTCGTGCCCCTCGGTGGGGACGTTTAAGGAGCTGATGATGATGAATAAGACTAAAGCTTGTCGATTTAAATAAATGGGTACGGTAATCTATAGCAAACTTATTTTTTTAGTTTTATCCCTGCTATTAAAATATTGTTTCTATTAATGCTAAACGTCCCAAGTTTAAAATGAATGGTAAAAACCTTTCATAGCTTAGACACACATATTTATTCGTGTTATCTTATCATGTTTTATAAAAACCGTCTGAGCATATTTTTTTCAAACACTCAGTGACATAGAATTTTGATATGTCTGCCGTCTAAAAGTAAATTGCTGTTAACAAAGGCAACTTTTGAGGTTGGCAAACTCTTTGTAGTCACGAATAGTAATGTCACGAGCTTGTACCCTAAAATACGGAAATGCATAAAACTCCTAATCCACGGAACGATATCTGCCACTGCGAATAATATATCTTAATGCCAACTTTAAAACAGTTCTTGGGTAATTCACTATTCAAGTATTACGGCGATTTTATTTTTAAGTCAAACAATATAATCTCTTTCGTCTCTTAAAAGTTTTACTTTGTGAACGGCAGATGTAGGTACCTATATTATATTGCAATATCATTTACCTTACTTTGAGAAAGAATTGACAAAAAGTGTACATATAACAATAAATATGTATTTGGACACTTAGAGCACAGCGACAATTGGAATGAAACTATTGTGTAATTTCTAGAAATTTTGTACTGTCATTAATTTCATTAACATTTAAATCCCTTGCCGCGTTATTTGTTATATGTTTTTGATTTAGGTATATATTTAACATTCATTATATATCTAGGAACAATTTCGTATCTTAATTTTCATTAATAGCACTGGTTATATTAATTATACATATGGAGACTCGAGCTTGTATCAACTATCTTTAAATCTTAGTTATGTTAAATTGAAATTTGCAGAGTGAAATTAAACTATACATACGACATCTCTCTCATCCGTACCCACATACTATCTACGAGTATATTGATATTTTTAGCATTATTATCATAGATCAAATAATCGGNGAAACGTTCGGTTATAAAATATTCGGTAATTATATTACTGCATCTAACATAAAACAACACAATAAAGCTGTACATTTTTAAATACGATTTAGAATACATTTGATAATATTTGCATAAGGTTAAAACCCCGAGTATTTTCAAGCCTTTTTACTACAAAAAGGAAAATATTAACTGAACCAAAACCCATATACTTGATTAATAAAATTTTATTATAAAGAAAATTTTATTACTATAAGATTCATTGAATAACAAGGACTATCTACGCAAAGCCAAGTAGCTTGTTTATGCAAATTAGTTTAATATCATATTGCCCTTAATTTATGCACTAGCAGAGGATAATAGGAATGAAAGAATAATGATAAGAATGTAGTAATTATTTCTAAATGTAAACACCATTTTTATGCAAATAAAACATGTCATTTCATTTCAAAGAGTTTGATTTACATAAATGAGAATAATACATATTTGTGGTCTCATTTACATAAAGCTCTTTGAAAATAATACATATTTGAGACATTTTAACAAGACAAATCAGAGTAACAGGTTTTATGTATCAATAAAATATAAACTTTATAAAATCATATAAAACAACAGCATTACCATTACACGAAATCGAGCGTAATAGTTATAAATCTCATTCACATATTGCCAGTCTACTTCTTCTTCTTCAACTCCTCAAATCGTCGGTTCAGGTCTTCAAAATCAATCTCGTCCGGCGCGTTTGGTGTGCCAGAGTTGGCCGAAGAGTTGTTAGAGCCTTGACTGGTCGGAACCGATGGTAGGATTAGATCCGACGGTACAGACGGTAGCTCGGGTAGCTCTGGGAATGTATTCTGTGGGGGGCGGGTCCTTGGTTGGGGAGTTGGCGCGTGAGCCGGCTGGAAATTACATTTCAATTAGAACGATAGTTCGATAACACATATAACAAAGGATTACTGTCACCACCACCTAGCTGGTATGCTCGTGCAACGGATAAAATATAGTATTTATTGATTACAATATGTAAAGTTTTGAAAAATATTATTTATAATTTTTTGCTAACTTTCACACAACGCTATCTTGTCCCTAAAATAAGCATATAGCCTGTAATACGGGTAAGTACTAAACAACGGTAAACATACTAATATACATTTTTTCAAATACATACATATTATACATAGAAAACACCCAGACAAAGACATGTTCATGCACACAGATTTTTGTACTATCTGGAGTTCAAACCCGATCGAATTACATTACAAGGTCGGTTAGTAATTTTTTTTAATCACCAGTTAGGATTTATCCACAGACATCCGAATATACAATAGACTGGACGAGCCGCCAAGTTTATAGGCAGTCCCAGTGTCGCAATTTCTTTTCGGTTCTTACCTGTGAAAAGTTATTCTATTTCTTGGTAAATTTACTGATTCATTGCGATGATAGCATGTACAATTGCACAGGATGGCATTTTGGAAAAAAACGGTAATTTCTTCTATATTCGTGTGTCTTGACTCGTCTCACAGAGCCAGTGTATGCTCGTTGAGCTTACATTTGTCGCACTTAAAACGCGGCTTGCCCCATCTCTTGTATTGGGAAATCTTTGGATTTATCCTACTATATAGCCCACCAAAACCGTGGACAGTTTTGACAGTTGGGATTTTGCGTTAAAATTACAATAAGAATAAACGTATAAAAGACTACGTAAAAGACGAAACGTATAAAACGTATATAAACCTATAAAAGACCGACATCCGAGACAGGTCTCGGGAGCAGTGCGGCATTGATGGAGAATAATAACTGTTTATCAGTTATTGGTCTGAATTAATGCCGCCCTGTCATAATCAGTCGTATCACTTACCATCAGGTGAGCGTCCTGCCCGACCATCCTGTACAATTTTGTAATATAAAAAAGTGACAAAAACAATACTTCTGTTTATAGTGTTACCTATTAACGCGCGTTTTGGACTCCATATTTTTTATAAGGACAGGAATAGTTTTAACCAAATACTAAATAAGCTTAATGAAGCTTTTTAAATAACGTGCAAACAAAAACATACAAATACCATACAACATACAATCCCACTTCTGTTACTGCAAAAAAGCAAACTTAAATCCAAGTGGAGAAGTATTTGAACACAAATATTTTAAAATTAAAAAGTAATAGCAAAGCAAACACTGATCATGCATTTTGTGATCTTGCAAAATCAAAGAATAAATATAATTACCGAGTCAGGATTGAAATCATGGTTAATGCTGTCATAAGCAGGGGGCAAGTTATGCATTTCTTCCTGCAAAAGGTAATAAATGTAACCTTACATCACATAGTAAAACATTCTGAACCCTAAATAAGTTGTGTACTGCCTTTTATCGAATAAAAAAATCTGATTTATTGAGATTTATGACTGAAAATAATTATAATCAGGAATTATGGGCAAATAGTTTTTCAAATCACATCTTCCACTTTTTGATATATTGATTTCTACAAGGGAAAATTCTACTTAAAAATAAACTAACCATAAAGTAATATATTTGGGAACTAACTATGTAGTCAAGTTTAAATTTGTACATTGTACTATAAAAGTAAAATACATTCATACTCAAATCAACTAATGCGCAATCAAGAAGCAAGTGCAGTACATCATTTAGATATCATACAAAATGCTACATATTGGAATTATTTAACATACTTGAAGGAAGCTGTTGCTCAAATTCTTCGAGTCGACACCTGGGGGCAAGTTATACTTGGGTGGCTGACTTGGGCCACCGTAATTTGCCGGCGGTGTCGCAATGAAGCCACCCGCCTTGCCATGAGAAGGGTGCTGATTTGACGACAAATAATTAAAATTAATATTTATTATAACACTTGCATAGAAAGCGTAGCTAGTAGTGAGCGACTACCGATGAAAGTGACATCCTGGATGACAGCTGATGATAACAAAACCAAAGGACAGCAAGACTGAGCATGTTACGTGATATATTGGAGAGACCTATGTGGCCAGCAGTGAACAAAAATACCTGATGATGATAAAGTTTAAATATATGTTTTTACCACAATCCAATTAAATGTATCCTCAGCCATGGTCTTAGACGGTATTTGTCTCGGATATTTAGAACAACTGCATAGGTAAGAATCAAGGAATCTGAAATATTTGATTCAAGCATAGCAGTCGCCATTGTATGACGTCATATACTTAGTCATGCTTATATTTATGCAAAGACTAAGAGTGAATTAATATTTTGACGAGCAACGACGATCGAAAGCGACAATCTGACGTCACATAGTCAAGCTACAATACCATGGATGGATGTAAATTTATCTTGTCTTCCAATAAAACAGATAAAATCCTATCCTATCTTCAGAATCGTTTGATTTTCTGAAAGTTAACCTTAATACAAATAAATGGTAATTAAAAACAACTTCTCTAATAATTTGTGTAGCACAACTTTTCTAATATTTTTTAGATACCACCGCAGGGCCAGATATCGTTCCATCAAATAAGAGCACTATGCACTTTTGTGTTTCGGGATGACGGCCTAACCTAACATCTCGGGTGACGGGCGCAGTACCACAATGATGGAGAATAAGAACTGTTTATCAGTTGTTGGTCTGCTTAAGTGCTGCTCTGTCATGGTCAGGCTAATCACTTACCATCAGGTGAGCGTCCTGACCGTCCTGTTCAATTTGTAAAAAAAAAATTAAGTACTAAGATGTTTCTTTCAGCAAATAATAATTCCCTACTTAACTCAAAGGCACATGCGAACGTCAACACGCAAAATAAAAAGAAATAGCATGAAAAACACAAAAATAATATGGTATAAACTAAATGCTCACAGTAGGATAGTTGAATGGCGTCACAGTGGGCGGCGGTAAGTTGGGCATGTTGGGCAGCTGCGGCGGTTGCGTGTAACCGATGAACCCAGGCGGGGCTGGGGGCCCGCCGATATCAATGAGAAGTGCGTCACGACCTGAGAGAAAAATATTAACACAATTATTTCTCTTTTTCATGCAAGAATATCCACTGATTATGTATTTTAAGTTGCTGAGATAAATAAATAAATATCCACTGACATTCACACAGCGCCATCTAGCCCCAAGTTAAGCGTAAAGCCTGTATTATGGGTACTAAACAATGGATAAACATACTTATATATATTTTTTTTGTATATACATACATATTATATACATAAAATACACCCAGACCATTACAAACAGACATGTTCATGCACACGAATGTTTGTACTGCCCGGGATCGAACCCGGAACCCTTTGTGTAGCAGCGAACGTATAAACTGCTACACCAAATGAGTCATCGAGATATAAACAAAAATTTTAAATTTGTATTCTAAAAATACTTTTAATATTTTAATATACTTTTAAATATTTTTTAATTTTGTATACATGTTCTTGTATACTGTGAATATATTTTTTGTATTTTTTAATATATATTTTTAATGAGCTTGTGAACTGTTATGGGGTAATGCTTTCTAGGAAGACCTGTGCCGTACAGTGGGACATTATAGGCTGTTTGATTAATTGATAACAATCTTTATACATGAGCATAGCCAGTCCTGGGCTCAGGGTGGGGCAACAGTGAACCTATTCCCCCCCCCCCCCTGGTATTTTTTTGTTTAAATATGTTAAAGCCAGGGTGGGTGGCAAGTGCTCCAGCTTACCCCAGTGTGGCTACGCCCATGTCTTTATACTTGCCTTCTTCCTCCCTCATGACTTGTTCATCGGGAGTGTATTCCACATTGTAGTTTTTAGCAATCTCAATCAAGTACTTCTCCACAAGTATCTTTGGTGGGCTCTGTACTGACATTTTGTGTTTCAATTTCTCACTGATTGTGTTTACATTTTCGTTTCTGCAAGCATCGGCATAGATTTTGCCATATTTTGCAGTCAATAAATCTGATATGACTTTCAGTTCCTGTTGAATAAATAACAAAAATAAAACGACATTACATCTCTTCAAACTATTACAGTCCACTGCTGGACACTGGTCTCCCCATTTGTGGCAGATATCAACATTGCATACCTCCATGTAATAACTAAATTAACCAACACTTTGGATGTGTGCTTTTATATGAGGTAAAAGTTATATAGGAAATATGCTCAATTATATTTTGTGTTGTATAGTTTCATGAGTATTCCTAGAATGTTTAGGTCATGACTAAGTTATGGCTGATGGAGGTTGACTTCCAGTAATAATCCATGGTAGTCTTTGGGTGACATTTATTCAGGAACAAACTTTATTTATTAATATACATAATGATGATAAAACATGTAATGATGAATCACATCTACCATATACATTTATCTTTGAATTATTTCTGCCACTGATAGACCATACCACCAAAATGTTTAAAAATATTAACCCTTGCTATAATGGTACATGCAAATAAACAGTTTTTGTTCAATGGGCAAATGCCAGGAAGATGTTCCTGCTCCCATTTAATTCAAATAAGTAAAAGTTCACCTGTACATCTGTATGCATTCTTGGAGCAACCCAGATTAGGCTAGATATGGACTCTGCCAACCCCTCATCTAGCTCTTTCATTTGGGTGACAAGCCCAAACCTTGCTAATATTAAATCACAGTACATTTCCACTATTTCCATAGCTTCCACCATGTAGTCCTCCCTGAAAAAACAAGAAATACATAGTGCGTCATACAACAAATATCTGAAATAAATTCAACAGCATTTTATTTCAAGTATCCTTAAAGTTAAAGACTCAGTGAAATGCTTATAAGATAAATAAGTTGGTTGCAAATGTGTTTACGCAAGATTTATAAATGTGACTAAATCAGTGTTTAAACCTCATTCAAGGACATTCTATTATGGTCTTGTTTACGGATTCAAAGAAACAACGCTAACAGCACAGTGTTAGTAAAGATTTTGTTACTGAAGATAGCGTACCTTATAATGTGTTCCACTCGTATTTTAGCTCGCTCACTTTTGCCAGCAGCAATGTACTCAGCTATTTCTTTTCTAGCCTTCTGAGTGAGTTCTGCTTTCTTCTTTTCTAATAGTTTGAGTCGATTTATTGCAGTCTCAAATGAGTTTTGAGCTTAGTATAATTAGGATTAGTGGAAAATTTATAAGACTATCAGCGTTACCAAAATACAAACTTAATAACTTGGCCTGATGAGTAACACGGACTTAGGAAGGATAATTATTGTTGTTTGTGTTATACGATGAGTGAATCATACTCCCCGATCACCCTTCATCAAAGCAGCTGATTGACATTGACATTTTGACATTACATTTTTTAAATTAAATACAACAAAGAAATTCATTGGTTAGACTATACTTCTCTAGAGTTCATAGAGACGCCCTAATGATCTATATAAAAATGGCTTATACAAATGTTTATGAAATCGACACATTCTTAAGAAATATATATTTGTCTCTTTTTAACTCAGGCATAATGCCATATGAGAAAAAGGATAAATAATATTTGCTTAATACTAATTTTGGCAACATTTGTAAGTGACGTCACAATCATTTCGACGCGTGTCAGCTTCGCCATGTTTGGTGCCGAGTTTTGTGGTAGTTCGTCTGTCAAATCATTATTGCCTCTAACGTTTTTTTTGATTTCTCGATTTATACGCGAAAAAAGTATTTTAGAGGCTTTCAAAACATTGTGTCACTAAATAAAAACATGCCTTCGTGTTGTGTTAAACAGTGTAGTGCAAGAAAAAATAATAATCAACCTTCATTGACTCTTCATAGGTTAGTTATATATTTTCCTTAGTATTGGTGAGTTTATAAGAATATCGTGTAATTTTATGTATCAAAATACTATTTTGGAACATTATTGAGATGTGCTTTATTGATTTTTTAAGATTACATTGTTCTTTTATTGATCACCAAGAGTTATATTATTTGTAAACAAATTAAGTGATGCGATACATTTAATTGAGTTATCGACTATCGATACATTGTGTATTGTGATATTTTATTCAATGGTATTTTGTTCAACAGATTTCCTGTATGTGAAACTTTAAAGAAGAAATGGTTAGAAGTGATTGGTCAGGAAAATATAAATTCGAGACATAAAATGTGGCATGTTTGCTCTATGCACTTTGACGAATCCTGCTTCAACAAATCTCTTAATGTATGTAGATTACGTGATGGCTCAATACCTTCCCTTCTCTTCTGGTAAGTGTTTTGGTGAAATGGACATTTAATTTTATATAAAAATTGGTTTAATATAATAATATAGTTTTTGCCAACTTTCTTTGTAATTAACCTTGTAAGTTATTTGTTACTAAATTGGTCAATCTATTACTTACATATAAATAAAAGAGCGTCGGTGGCTCATTGAGGTGGTCACACAATATTAACCATAATAATAAAGTAATTGCAGTAAGGAACCTTAGACTTGGCACGTCTTTGTCTTGATTTCATTACTTTTTAGAGATAATCAAGCAGCTCCAACGAGACTTGGCTAGATTTTTTACAGAATGTTTTTGGTGGGATTTCACTTCTTTTTGTAGAAACTTGAAAGGAATATTGGACGACCCATTGGGTGTAATGGTTGAGACGTCGGCTACTACAAAGGGTTCCGGGTTCGAACCCCGGACAGATATTTGTGTGCATGAACATGTCTGTTTGTATTGGTCTAGCGCGCTCGACTTGGCGGGAGCACTACCGTGCCCCTCGATTTTTGACATCGGATGAAGCGCCCCACCATGTTGAATATATATTGTTTAAAGGCGGTATGTCGATCTCTTATAGTTTGGCTGGGCTCTTTTGTTATCTAAACAGGGTCACCAGGTACTCCAGATCTTCGATTATCCAAGTTTTTATAGTATACCTTTATGTAGCTATTGAACCCTAACTCTGTACCAAATTTCAGCTCTCTGAGTTAATGGGAAGTACTAGTTCTATTTGATGATTTTGTTATCTAAGCAGGGTCACCAGGTACTCCTTCTTCGATTTTCCAAGTTTTCATAGTTTTCCTTTTATGTAGCCATTAAACCCTAACTCTGTACCGAATTTTAGCTCTCTGAGTTAATGGGAAGTACTAGTTCTATTTTGATGATCATGAGTGAGTGAGTGAGTGTCTGTCGAAAATGCGAAACTTTGCTTGTGCTTAACGTTGGAACTAGATGAGCTACAGACTTGAAATTTTGGATTTAAAGTAAGTTATTTATCTTACTAGATGACGAAAATTTCAGCGCTCTGGTATTATCCAAAGGTTCTCAAATCGGGGCCTGAAAATGCGGCGAAATGGATCCTGTAAAGGATGGTACGGCAGTGGTTGGCTTCGCGCTCGACTTGGCGGGGGCACTGCCGTGCCCCAGATGTTTGTGGATTTTACCTTTTTGACATTTGACATTTTTCAATTTATTCTTTTAATTTAGATTGTATGTAATTTTTAAATTTGTGATCGATGTTGATTGAAAATAAATGTATTATTATTATTCTAGTATACATATTTTTTCTCAGCATCTTAGCTGGTCTTCCTTATTTACGGGTATAAACCAAGTAAATAAAGTTATGTTGTTTGAAGAGTTGTGTGATGTTATACTTCGTTTTCGTCAATCTGCATGAACTTCCTCACTATTCTACAGGTATTTAGGATGGCAGCTTTTTGCAAAAGAATATATAGATTTTTATTGAGATTTAATAATTTTAAACTATTGTGTATATGATTCGGAATTACACCGTAGTCGAGACAACTATTGGCACTACGTAAACTTTATCTTGCTTCCATATTCCTTGCTTCCATATTCTTATTATTATATTATTGGTTTCAGGATCATAGTGCTCGCATTGTTCAGAAACTACAATTGAAATGTCAAAACCAAGCCAAAAAACTTAAAATTCTTAGAGAAAAACTAAGGAGGCGAAACAATAAAATTGCAAATTTAGCCAATATAATAACAGATTTGAAAAAATGTCAGTGTATATTTATTTAAGTACAAATAAAAAACATTAGAAAAAGACTAAGCAAGCTATAATTATTTTGTTTAAAAATTTTAAATGTATGTAAGGTACGGTTGTATCGATACAATGAAAACGTATGTCGGTAAAGCAGGTTACAACACTAGGGACGGCCGCCATTTTATGTGCCAGATTAAGAATAGGTATGCCACGCTAATTTTGTAGGTATGCCCGATCCATGTACTTGTAGATCATGATACTTCTCACATTTCAACAACTTTCATAAATTGAAATATAGCAAGATGTTTAATATATATTTAATAATGATATTTACATTAAACTGGTAGTTAATACTTAATTGTAAGCACATCTTATCATAGTAACTTTAACTGCATTTAATTCAATGAATTTTTAACCCGTGACCGCCAGGAATACATACACAATGGAAACTCTATTGTATGTACAGTTTAAGGTTTA
>PQWD01001136.1:0-49738 GCA_019425675.1 Leucinodes orbonalis
AGTCTATTTAAAACGAACAGCAATTATTGAATGGCAGTTGGTTGAAGAGTCAAAGTAGGAAGTAGCACGCAAAGACTTGCCATAACTATCTGGAATTATGCAAATAAATTATGTGTTTAACGTTCACTTTTTCATTTAATAGAGTACAGACTGAGCGATCTGATATGAAGCAAAACGCGACATATGCATTAAATTTTAAGACATGTATTAAAATGTTTAAAAAAATATATTATAGCTACATTATTTTCTTTGTTTTGTACTCATAGTACAGACTAAGTGATAAGTTGGGGGCCATAACAATAATATCCTTAAAAGGCAGTATGTAATTTAAATGCCTATTCCAGACTCCATACATAATGAACTTGTGTCAATTGGATATAATAATATTCGTTTGAGACAGTTAACGAATCAAAAGTCTCAGATATAAGTGTGACTGTGACATAAAAAACACCAAGTGAAAGCACCCAGCACTTGTAATACAAAAAATGAATGCTAACAATACCACATAGCGTTCTAAAGCGAGCGAACACTCGTCTTATACCGTGTAATGTGCTGACAGAGCAGACAAAAGGCATATTTTGAAAAAACCGCCACGGAAATATGGCCGATTCCTATTGTGTTCCCGCTTTATTCGGATCTTTTTACTTCTCATTTCCTTATTTTCATTTTGAAAGGATTAACAATAGTACAGGTGGTGTGGGAGTTATCGTGACTCGCGCGATTTGGGGTTCCCTTTGTTTTGGTTTGCGCCCGTTTAATGTTAAATTATCCGCATATAGGTAGGGTTTTTATCATTTAAAGATACGTAGCGTGGTCTATTAAAAATGTAACGTATATCTTTACATTATGAACACCTTCCTTTCTTTTAATTCATGTCGCGCTTTGAATTAAACACTTATTGCAAGGATGGTTGTAGTAAGAAAGGTTTATACCGTTTTACCATTTAGCTGATAGTTTTCTTTAAATATTTATTTATGTGGCTGACCATAAAGCTAAAGACATCACTACATTAGATCAAATAAAAAATAATTATTTTGAAATATATAAAAAATATTTATTCAGAACACACAATACCAATTTAATAAATATAAGCAATAATATGACAGTAAAGTAACGAACGCTTCAACATAAAATGGTTAAAACGAAACAAAGAATAAAAAACTATGTCGTGTTAAGTTTCATTCCCTTGGTATAAAAAAGCCAAAAAATTACATCAAAATCTTTTCAATACTTACCCTGATTTCTTATCGAATATTATGTATCAAAGTGTGCTTCAACACAGCGCTATTAAAATCATTATTTCTACAAGGATAACAATTAGAAATCATCTACACAAATGTTCTTATATACGGTGTCACTCAGCTCTCGTAGGTTTATAGGTAAAAATTCAGCCGTTTATGACAATAATGAGATAATTATTCCAACAAGCATTACCAGTGTAATACATTTAATATGAGTTTACTTTCTATGCCTTGAAAATATGACGTGTTCAGTAAAAAGCCTTCCATTTTTAGTGTTATATAAAGCAACGAATATAATTAAGTTTATCGTACCATAAACGAGCGCGTGCCGTAGGTACATCCTATTTTTTAAATTATGAAACATATTCTTAATACTGTTGAAGTTTTGATTCTGTTTTACGACTCTTCCTTAATATATTTTCCTTGTAGGAAAACTCTAAAGAAATGCAAGCAATTTTGTTTTTAAATAAAACATTTTGTTGCCATTGTATTTTTCTAGCCAAAAATATTCCTTTTATATTCAGGGGATTGTTTCTTTACTTATATTTCTTTTTTACCAAAACCAATTTCAATTTATGCACCAAAACAACAATATGGAATTACCGCATTTTTCCACAAAATTTTGATATTGGAAACGTTTCAGGGTCGATATGACCTGGTATCTATAAAAAAGAATATTGATAGTGCATATTTTAGTACCAGCATTAGCAAAAATAAATATGATAAAATATTAAAAGAAATTACAACAATTACAAAAAAATATATACAATTCAATCATCTCCATGGCGCAGTAGCAATCTATCTCAAACTACCGCAAAATTATACGACAAATATTTGAGTTTCAACCTGCACTATCAAAATCAAAGATAACAGTCCTCTACAATGAGCAACCGACGCTCGGCAAACTTGCTTTTTATCTCTATCTCTTTTAATTCTATTGTAGCCCACTGCTGTACACAAAACTTCCTCTCTCTTTCTCTTTTCAACCTACTGTATTTACTGCTGTACCTAGGTCTCCCCCATTTTATGCCAGATATCACGGTCCTCCTTCGTTTGCTCATTAATACTCTAACTATTTTTGCTACAATACAAAATTTTGGAAATACATATTACATACATTATCGTATAAAAAATATATACCAAGATTCCTTCAATCAGACGCGTTTCAACATTCTCTTACTGCCTAATGTTTACTAATTCTAATTAAATAACGTATTCAATGTAAATTTGTTCCAGCTTGCAACCGGACTTACATGGGAACGTGGTCGTACATACGAGCTCGAGGTGCGGCGACCGAGGGAGGAGCATTTGCCGTTCGTGTGCCACCTCAACTTCACAGCTACTGGGGGAAACTATGGAGATATTATTCAGCGTATATCCTTTTTTTGATCATCCTATTGTCAGTGGCGTGCACAGATATTATGAGTAGGGTATGCAAAGTGAATGACACAAATCTCAAAAACATTTTTTTATTATTTTCGTCAAACAAGTGCTGTTGATGATAAATGGAAATCATTTAATATGTTGACGATTTTCTTCGTTTTCTGGACGCACATGGGTATGCTCTGCTTATTTGCATATATGGAGTGCACGCCAATGCCTTTTGTAGACCATTGATGGCCCCATTTCAAGCCAATTCAAAGCCAAATGTCGATGCACCTCTCCTCATCCATCCTTCACCAGTGATCATTTACAAGTCATCAGTCCATTGGAGCCACGCATTACATCACGCTTGCTAAGAACCGTCTCTACTCCAGACTAATCTGCTCTTTAGAGACATCGGTCCTGGGAATATGTGACCGTCCCACTGTCACTTTAATTAGGCTGATTCGTGAATGATACTTGTATGTAGAACGTTATTGACTCACAACCTTAGCTTAATTAGCTTTAATATTTGATAAGCTCCGTTGCTTTTAAATGGTTACTAGTTGAAATTTAGTCTGCTTACTTACACACATATTGATAAAAATATCATGGATATGGGAAATGAGTCTAAATTATAACGGCAGTACAAACGCAAATCTTTATGGTAGTTATTTAGATATCTTAATATTGCTGTACGAAATGATATATAAGTTTTGTATATAAACTTATTATTCATCAATAACAGTTCCTTCTATACGGATCTGACAAATACAATAAACGTTATTGTTCAGAATTCTCATTTTCGTTTGAAACATTACAATACAGAATATCGATAAGTATGCTCGTTAAAAAACCTTTGCTTGGTTGAATATTATTGCCCGCGTTTGATGCGACATTCCTCTACAAAAGGATATAAAGGAAATTTCCACCAGATTGTGTTTCCTGGCAATAGAATATTTGATATGTAATGACCGTTTCGAATAGTAGCCAGAGGCATGACTGAGAGCTACCAATTTATTGCTGTACGAACAAAAACGTTACGAAAATAATCCTACCATTCACATTTATTATTAATTGCGATCATGTAAACTACAATCACCAATTGAATTTTGTATTGGAAATGAAATCACGCATCAAAATGAAAGGGATGTCCATTTTATATTTTCATAATTATATTAGTCAAAATAAAAAGTTCAGAATACATCTAAGTACGTACATCGTATAGGTATATTGAATTACATCTCTCTCCTTTTTTCTTCAAACTATTCCTCTGCTGGACGTTGGACCGTCTAACAGTGTAAATGTCGTTCCTCCGTGCACAAAATGTGCAATGCAAAAAATAAAAAAACATTTTTATAGTTTTTAGCATACATTGGAATGCACATTGACGACCTACATAACCTGTCATATATATTATATATATATAACACACATTCAAAGATATAATTAATTTAAAAACCGAACGCCGCTCATTTGCATTTCATTGTTCCAGTTACGTTCGATACATTTACTGTGGTAAATTCGTCGTCGTCACGATCGGATGTGTCCGGACGGCCACATGACGATTGTAGAGCGCAGCCCTTCTCCACCACTAGGCAGTGGTGGGTTCAGCTTGGGGCTACACGGTCTACTTTAGCGAGTCAGATTCTATCAACATGACCCTCCGACTAGACAGGCTTAGTCAGCAGGTAAGACAAAATCTATACATTAAATCCGTAGACATGTCCTTAGGGAAATCCAATGTAACTAGGGAGCCGGTACTATGGGTATAACCTTTTATTTTGCGCAGATGACTCGCAATTAGGTTACAGACATATTTGGGTGACCCATATAATACCGGCAAAGTGTTATTTACGCGTCTCGTGAGTAATCATTGAATTTATGCGAGTAGGAAGACATTTTATTGTTAGAGCATCTTGTACATTAATATCGTCGAAATCAGCCGGTACCTACGAGAATATATGGATAGCATAAATATGTACTTGCTTCAAATGTTTTTCATCACGACATTTTAATTAAAATAATATGCCTTTGAAATCATTTAATTTCAATGAAATATTTCATATTTCACAACTTTTCCACGCGGATGAAACAGCGAGTAAACTTATATTTTCTAAAATTAAAAAGGGTTGCTTTTATAACTAAGTTGATAATATCGTTATCGAATCATTTGGTTTAATTAACCAAAAAACTTTAGATATTTAGTAATTTTTTTTATACTGAAATAAGTTCACTTAATGGTATGCGTTGTAATAAAATTTTAAGTCAATTGTATTTAGAAGCACGAAAATATATCACTATACGATTTTACTAGTAGGGGGACAAGAAGTAAATGTATATTGATTTAAATAAAGATTGACTCTCTAAAGCCTGGGCTTTTATATAAAGCCACATAACACAGTTGGCTTGAACACACAAATGTAAATAAGCTATAATTACAGAACAGTCGTCCATTCCCGGAACGATTACTCTTATTGACATAGGTTGTGGTTCGATATTATCTACAACGTATTTCCATTTACGTCATTCCCATAGAGGTTTAATTGCCTTTGTCATCGATTTCTGTTCAAAACTCTATATGCCTTGTTTGGGTACGAAATAAAACCTATATAATATTGTTTATCTTATTGAATATAAAAGCCCTTTGATAAATTAAGAATAAATAAAATATCAAAATGTCTAAATAACATAAATTATATATATTACATATCTCCTAATCTATGTATTTAACAATGTTAGTGTATGTAGTGCATGAATATAAGATAAGATAAATAAAATTCTTTATTGCACATAGAAAAAAAAATACAATACAACAATAACAAAAGACAAGTACAAAGTAGGCGGCCTTATTGCTAAGGTAGCAATTTCGCCAGGCAACCTTTGGGTAGAAGAATAATATTTATAGCGTGATTAAAGAAAAGAAAGAAAGAAAAAACATTTATTGCCACAAGGAACACAAGTAATCAATATAAATAAGAAAAAACAGAATAAACATAAAACAGATCCCAGTGGCCAATCAGGTACAAGCTTCAGCAAACGCTGCAGTAGTTTGACCGCTCAGCACTGATATTCTGGCCTGTGGCGAGTGAGTGGGATAGAAGAAAAAAGTAAAAATAATACAACATTAACTTAATATATATAACATTCAACGCATTAAAAAAAGACTAACCAAACGCATAACAGAAAAATAATGTCAACTCACTAAAATTTTAACACATTTTAATTCTAGAACAAATTCATAAAAACCAAAGACAATAGTAAGGAAAAAGAAACTGAGACGGAAAAGAAACAGCACTGACATGACAGATTGGATATTATATCTTATACACCACGATTTCCCAATACAGGAGATGGGGCAAGCCGCGTTAAAAAGTGCTATAGCCAGTGTATGCTCAACGAGCATACACTGGCTATAGTTTACGCTCTGTGAGACAATCAACACGCACGAATTTAGAAAGAAATTACCGTTTTTTTTCCAAATGCATCCTGTGCAATGTAACATGCCATCATCGCAGTGAATCAGTAAAATTTACCAAGAAATATAATATCTTTTCACAGTAAGAACCGAAAGAAATTGCGACACTGTGACTGCCTATAAATTTGGCGGCTTGTCCAGTCTAATTGTATTCGGATGTCTGTGTTATACACACTCATTAAGTTTTAAGATTATGAAACGAAATCAATATTATGTGTGTATATTGAAAATGTGAATTAGCAGAATTGGCTTAGTGCGACATGCTATATGGTCTTTCTTATTTTGTATAGCAGTTACTTTAATATTATTATTGAATAGGCTCAGTCAGCTTTTTAAATATTCAGAACTATATAATACTGGTGTCGGATAAACTTTTTCAGATTTTCTGACGTGTTGTTTCTGCCACCATATTGGAAGCTAGACTTATGTAGTGTGATATTTTACAAGCATTCAATTTTAAAATTTAATTCACTACCTATGTGTGGGTTCCCGTGCGATTTGAATCTATGATTCATGAACCGATTTTAATTCGACTGTCTGATCATTGGACAACGGATGCAGTAAACTGAATACATGCTTAGTTTATCATAACAAAAATCATCTAATTAACAAATCAACACACAACAATACCAATATACAAAGAACATTATTAATATATTGAGCATATACTCCATAATATGTACTGTCGAGTGGTCCTTATGTATGACCAGTTATTAATAACTACACTCGCGTGCAAGTAAATCGACTCAAGCCTCAAGTGCGCATAAAAAGTGATATAACTAAAAAATGACTTATTTTACCTCTATATAATGTTTTACATAATTAAAGCCTAGTAATTAGGCTTTCAAATGGTAGCATAATATCAGTAATTTAAATAAACACTTGTACTTAGAATGCAACTGAACGCAACCTCCCGTAAACTGCTCTGCGCTCTATTCACAACTTGCGCGACACAACCCCCTATAAAACCCCCTGTAATCGTTTTTTTCTTATCAGTCGCTCATTAGACGTTGACCTGAACACATCTCTGCAAATTAAAGCCGTCATTTGAAGAAAATTATGGATACAACACCTGAAGAAGCCGCTCAAGTCGTTGCCCTGTTGCAAGAAGGGTTGAACCAGCGAGAAGTCGCTCGTCGTTTGAATATGAGTCAGTCCGCTGTCTCGAGAGTATACAGAAGGTTTCAAGAGACTGGTGCCTTCACTCGGAGGCCTAATACCAGCCGACGCCGGTGCACCTCGGAGCGTGACGACCGGTTTTTGGTCTCGACCTCTCTCCGAAATCGACACCTTACCGGCGTAGATGTGCAGCAGGAGCTACGTCAAGTTCGCGGGGTGACTGTCAGTCAGTGGACAGTTAGAAGAAGGTTGAAAGAAGCTAACCTTACTCCGAAAAGACCCGCTACAGGCCCGAAGTTGACCACAGCTCATCGTCAAGCACGCCTTCACTTTGCTCGAGAACATTTGGATTGGAGCATAGAGCAATGGCAGTCAGTCCTGTTCACAGATGAGACGAGGATGTGTCTCCATGGCAGCGACAGGAGAGGTCGGGTATACCGTCGTCCCGGTGAACGGTTTTCACAGTGCTGCTTTGTGGAAACCGTTGCATATGGTGGCGGATCTTGCATGATGTGGGCTGGAATTTCCTTAGAAGGCAAAACGGACCTTGTTTTCGTTCCTGGGGGAGGCCGGGGAGGAGGTCTGACCAGTGATCGTTACATTGAAAATGTTCTACTGGATCAAGTTGTCCCTTATCAAGGCTTTATTGGGGAAAATTTCATCTTGATGCATGACAATGCCCGATGTCACACTGCTCGGGCCACACGTGATTTCCTGAACGAAGTTGGAATTCACACTATGCATTGGCCAGCGCTCAGCCCCGATTTAAATCCCATTGAGCACATATGGGACGAGCTCAAAAGGAAAGTTAGAGCGAGGAATCCAGCTCCGACAAACATCAATGAGCTCAAGACTGCGTTGGTAGAAGAGTGGGGTCGAATACCACAATCATCCATTAAAAAGTTGATAAGGTCGATGAAGAATCGCATGAGAGCAGTGATCAGAGCTAGAGGAGGGAATACCAAATATTGACACGAATATTTTTTTTATCTTACGCACATTTTGTTTCATTTAAACACAATAACCCCATACTGTGAAATTGTATGAATTTTCAACATTTTTTACATTATCATTAGCATTAACCTTTTTTACTAAACTACTGAATCGATTTTCATGCAACTTACACCACTTTAAAGCTCAATTACTAGGCTTTAATTATGTAAAACATTATATAGAGGTATAATAAGGCATTTTTAGTTATATCACTTGTTATGCGTACTTGACTTGAGTCGATTTACTTGCACGCGAGTATATTTCTTATATGTATTTATTTTTTACTTGTGATCTATGCAACTACTTTCTTCCCATAAAAATTATAGTATATGTTTCGGTGTATTGTTAAATGTATGTAATAATTAGTGTAATGTTCGTATTTGATCAATAAATCTTTTTTCTTTCTTTCTTACTACACATGCATGCCATAGCAGTTCAAAGGGTATATAATTATTACGGATTAACCCATTGAGCGCCGGGAATCTAATAGAAAATTTATTGTGGCGCCACCTTAAGGCGTCATTGGCAATGAAAAGGATAATTAACGAGAAAAACTAATATTACGTCATTTTGAATATGAATTAATACAATATTAATTAACGCATATTTCTTCATTACATCTAAAGTAAGTTACTATTGTTTACTTGGTAAGCAAAGGTAAAATCACATTACATTTTTATGGACACAATAAAGTAAAACAAAGATAAGCTAATTAGACGCCCTGTAAACACCCTCAGACATGTTTAATTACAAGTTTTTGCACGCACCAAAGTTAACCAGTATAAATGAACACCGATATTTATCTTCATTAAGAGTCACTTACTAAGCATCCCTTTGTGTTCTGACGTGATGTAACTAACTACATGTTTTCGCCTGTGACTTAACTAATATTTCACATCACCCCGCTTTTAACGGTTCGGTGGTTCTCCTTTATCTACTGTTGGCAGCCGTATTATGTGCACTAAGGGTTGAACTTTCGATCAATTAATTACGCGACGATTACAAAACGCCCTCGGGATCGGACGAAGCTTCGGCCTTACTTCACAATTACAATAATGGATGTTATTACCGGCTAATTCTGTAATTTAATAAAAGGTATTCTCAAGGAATAATGGTGCGATAAAATTTTAACGTTCCGATATTATTGCTGAGGTCTTAACGTCGTCGATCTTCTGCGTATATTGTGACGCTTTATTTTATTAGGATGAATGCGTGTTATTGGATGTTTCAATTTGAGAAATGGTTATTGAGTGGAATGGTATTGGATCTTTGTTCAGACTGCTTTCTTGAAAAAGTTACTAAGGATTCTGATTTCACCTATGTGACCTACGTGAACCAGATATAAAGAAAAGACTAAACTTTTTTCGTTTCAACTTCAATCATCTAAGGGCGATACTCTTCGATGTTCCTCTTTAATACTAATCAATCTATTAGTATTTTACCGTCCAGTACTAAGTTGTTGTTTGATGCGGTTACCGGAGGCTTAAATTCCTTTTTCTCCTGCGTATTTTTTCCATTTTCCTCTGATTATTAAAGGTTAGCACAATCGCTACTCCGGAGATGTGAGTGTTTATGAAAAGCGATATCATTTACCATCTGATGAACCATTTTTTCGTGTGCCTACCTAAGAAATAAAAAACACTGTAACTTTTATATTAATCTATCTGTATCCTGCGGTATAATTATTCTCCGCAGTAAAACATAACATAAATCGCTTCATAAAAGCGCGCAGCTCACGCGTAGCGCGGCCGCCACGCAGATCACATTACTTTTTTCTTAATTATTAAGATCAAAGTAGCCTAAGTTTTCCTTATTACATCAGCAACCTTTGAAAAAAAATCCATCCAAATCTGTCCAGCCATTTCAGAGATAACCCGGAACAAACAGATAGACAAAAATTAAAAAAATTTCATTTAATAATGCATGAAAAAAACAATGTATATTTTAATATTACAAACAGACACTTCAATTTTATTTATTGTGTATAAAAACATTATATACAAACAATGTAAGATCCTTACACGAAGCTTTTAGGTTACGTCCAATGTTACTAAATGTATTCCGGTTTGCAGGGTGTTGGCTACAATTTCGACTTCAAACTGGCTTACAAGTTTCTAAGACGGAGCGAGGCGCGGTTACGGTACGGCAATGCCCGGTGCGCATTGGCGCATGGCGGGCGAGCGGGTGCCTGGGACATACTGCGACGCATACTGAGCGACTGCGACCTCAGAGCGTGTCGCATCCAATCGCCAAACTTCCCGGGAGTGTATCCGAGGAACGCTACTTGTACATACCGCATTGAACATACTAAGGTGAGACGAGACGTGCGTGGATTATGTCGGCTATTTCTTTGGCACTTCGTTTTCAATACAACTTTTCTCGAAGGGCAACCTAGCCTGGCATAACCTGGAAAACACTTTTGTTTCACTTGTTTAAAGCTATTGTTAATCTCGTGATTTTCTCGGCGTAGCCACTAGTTCTCTAGTGTTGACGGCCGTCTATTTGTATGGGTGATTGGGAAATATTATCTCTAACCTATACGTGCTTGGATTCAACTTATGATATTCTGTTGTCACTGCTATATCTTAGGATCGCGTACGCGCGGTGAGTTTTGGATCAATCTTCCAATAACCATGATGTGCGGTGGCCATTGTATGAAAAGTTGTCATTAAAGACGACAGAGGGTATGAAATATGGTATATTTCATACCCTCTGTCGTCTCGGGTGACGGATGCAGGGAAGTGTTGGCAGAAAATGTTGGTTGTCAGGCGTATCCCTTACCACCAGATGAGCGTGCTGGCCTACCCATTCACGTATCACATAAAATAAATAATAACAAATAAATAACTGTACAAATGATAAACTTATAATAAAATTAATGTCAGAAAAAAGAGTAAACTAAACCAAAAGGAGGACTGGGTCATACTTCAGTGAACACAAATTCAGGACCTCGCGCCCATTAAAAATACATGCGTTCCCGCAGTAACCTGATTTAAATATGCCCGTTGTGGTCGTTACAATTAATATTTTATCTAAATTTCACACCAGTTACAGTGAGCGCGACCCGATGTTAATAATATATGGCGTTCGCGTTAGCCTGAAGAGATGAGTTTGACTAAACCAAATTAAATGACATATAAACTTTGAAGACTTACAAAGTAATTTATTAGATTGATAATAGAGAATAATGCCTTTTTAATTGTTGAACGTTATGATCTTTTAGAGAAGTGTACACTCTCCAAAAGGCCCCGTAAACGTAATTTTAAGATTTTTGTGATGAACTGTCAGACTGAATGTTTAATAAACAAATTAGATTTATAAATATAAATTAATTAGTTTACACCAAAAAATACTAAATTGCCCGTGACAGTTGGACTTAGATCGTACTGATCGTAATACTCGATTGAAGTCTTTCGCCATAATCGTCAGGCTAGGTAATAAGGGGACTTTGTAGTAACTGCCTTCAAAATCTGATGTTAAATGGAAAAGCGCTTCGAAGAATCGTATCCATAAGCTGCCTCTTACGGCATTCGCTATTCAACCTATGCAGTCCACTTATAAATTGTTTTTAGTAAATAAATTGGTTCTTTTCAAGAGATTACAAACTTGATATTTAGATATTATGTTGTTATGATGAGTACCTGTTGAGTACTCTCTAATTACACTTTTATAACTGTTGGCAATGAAAGTATTCATGAAATTTATACATTTTTCATTTGAGCGTCGGTGGCTCAATGGTGTGGATTGTCGCCTTCCTACCGGAGGGCTGAGGTTCAAATCCCGACACGTACCAATGTATTTTCAAATTTTCGAAAAATATATGTACTTATCCGACGCTCTTACGGTGAAGGAAAACATCGTGAGGAAACCTTCATGCACGCCTGCGAAGAGATTCGAAGGTTGTGTGTGAAGTCGTCAAATCCGCACTGGGCCCGCGTGGACGACTAAGGCCTAAACACCCTATACGGGTAGGCTCGTGCCCTCGGTGGGACGTTTAATGAGCTGATGATGATGATGATGATACATTTTCCAGATTATTTAATCATTAATATACCCTTTATATTTCGTTTGACAGTGCAAGTTATATACACTGGAATATTTTAAATATACTCGTCGCAACCAGAAAAATAATAAGCTCCTCTTGAAAGATATTTCGATCAATTGTTCTTTTACAGATACCAGCAGACAAGCATGTGCTATTAGCCGTTAGACAAACTAACAGTCACAAGATACATATCAAAGACCAAATAGTAAAGTACGATAGGAGTCAACGTGTATTAAAGTAAGTATTATTTACATAAACTTTTATTTACCTCTTGAGGCAAATATATCTGTCGTACCTATGACAGATATATTTGAAGTCATACAACGGTATGACTTCAAATATATCTGAAATAACGATTTGAAATCAAAAAAGCACAACAATAATCTATTTTTATCAAATAATAATTATAAAATTCCACTGTTACTACCCCGGTTTTCTTTATTACTAATGTTATCTGAAAGTACTAAGTTCAACCATTTTAGATTCAAATAATTTTCAATATTGATTAAATTTCAAGGCACCGTTAAAAATTTTGTATTGACAGATTTATTAAATTATTTGTAGAACATGTACGAAGCAAATTAACTTGAGCTATTTAAAAAATACGCTTTACGTTTCTTAAATCCTGTTTAATTTAAAGCAATAAATATCAATATACCGTGACAAAACAGTCAGATTTAGATCGCGTAAAAGTTTTTACGAGACTTCTGCATCATTTAACTTGGAATTTCATGGCGTTAAAGGCCAATTCCTCGATTATTATGTCATCCATGTTGTGAAGTTTTTCACAAAACCTTGTACCAGTTTCATCGAAAATATCTCCTTTTTGTTTTACAAAACAGAAGCCTGATTCCGCTAATTTTAAAATGTGCCAATATTATCTTTATTGTATCTCATTTGTACATATTTTCATGGTTGGTATTCAACTTTTTGTATTATTTCCAACGACATGCCAAACACGAATTATTGTGTCTTAATTGTTTGTAGAAGTTTTGAATCGGTATTCCACTAGATATTTAACGTCCGACGGTTACATAATAGTTTATATAACTATTAAGACACACTGAAATTAAATTTTAATGAGTCTAGGCAATGTGATGTGATGATGATAAAAATGAAGTTAGAATTGGCGTATTTAAAAATTTGCAGAATTGTGGCCCAGGTGTATTTGCCGTTGGGAGTTCACAAACGCTAACTCGGATTGGTTGTCTATACGGATTTGAGATTGGCAACTATTCAAGAAGCTGTAGTTATCAGGGCTTTTAAAGAATTGGCACGCAATGTTGTTAGAGTTGGTTATATTAAACAATATACCAAAGTATTAAAAAATTTCAAATTAAAACTTATTTTTTTGTAAGATCACAAAACCGGTTAATCCTAGATACCATAACGGGTAGTTTGGGTATTTAGCTGACATCTAGACAGTTGATTTTCTATTGTTATTCCCGCTGAAAACCAATGATATTCTATATATATAGGAGAGTACTGTTTGTACCCTTTTATTTAGGTAAATGTGTTCGAAATTCGAAATATGTGTATGTGTGCTGTCGCTGCATTCAGAACAGTTTTTTCGATTGTTTTGTGAGCATATCACGAATCCATACTTTTTTACATCATAGCTGAAAACTCGAACGCAAGAACTAGGTGATGAACTCCCTTCAACTTTGATTTTGCCCCAAACCAAAAGCAATCAATCACAAGCCGCCTCTATTTCGCCATGCGTCTAATATTACAAATATTTATTATTTCAATTAATTGAGGTACAATTTTTTTATCATACAATAATAAAGTACTTCCAGGTGATATATCTTAGAAAATATAATGCAAATTAAAAATCTGCATTCCTTGTCAGGATTTGGGACCAGTGCAATGTAGTACAAGACTACTTGACTGTATGGGACGGTGCGACACGGGACTCGCCTGTTTTGGTACGGCTATGTGGAGGAGATGCAGTTCCTGATATAGTTAGTCGTGGACCGAACATGCTACTTGAGTTCCATACGTCACCGTACGACAACCCTTTTCACCCAGTCCCGCTGAGCTACTTGCCAGGATTTGAGCTAGAGGTTCAGGTAAGAAATCATTTTATGTTTGGTTTTTAAGGGTTCTTTTATGGCCTGGTAGAGACATAACTGTTGCTGCTGCTTCTATCCAACTCTCCATTATGTATCGTATACAATACCCATTATCTTGGTCTGCCTCCTTAATGTTTATGCGTTTAGAACAATCCTAGCTTAAATTTGGCTAATCAATATCTTCAGATGGCTGCGGATTAAAGTGCTATTTTATATTACAAATCAGATCTAAATATTCTAGTGCAGATATTCTAGCTAGATACTAGAGGATGTTATGTTTGATGGATATTATTAGAGGTATTCGTCATTTTGTACAAGATATCCCGGTCTTTTACTTTATCATAGTTTCCGAGTTTGGCAAGTTTTTAGGTCCAGCGGGCAAATTTTAGTTTTAGATAAAAAATTAAACATTCATTTGTTAATAAAGCAAATGTATTGATGGAAACGATTTATTAAAACATCTGTTATTTTTAGGTTTCCATAATCACGTTCGGGGAAATGATGATGCATAAATGAAACCATTAATCACAATATACATTTACATGTTTTGTTTAGGTTTAGTATTAATTATCATATCATCTTTAAAGCATATATCATCTGTAGAAATCACTATCATAGGCAATAGATACATTATATATATTGATTACGGATTATTTTATTTTTATCATTGCCTTATGTCAATAGAGAGAATCAAATTTATCTACTTAACTAGATGGAAACAAAATCATATTCAATGTAGGGAAAACATTACTCAATGGAGTAGCGGCTAGTATATTCGTTTGACAACCGCAGAAGTCAAGCAAATACAAATGGGAAGTGCGATGCCTGACCATGACAGAGTGGTATCGAAAGAGACCAACAACTGATAAACAGTTATATTCTCCGTCAATGCCGCACTGCGCCCGACTTAAGTTTCTTAAACTCGGTAATTTTACTAGCAACAGTGCCCTTATCCTGAAACACAAAAGTGCGTAACACCTGTTTCTCGGGACAATATCTGGCAGGTACCACACCTACCAAGACGACTTAGTATCAAGTCTACCACGTAGTTAAAATATTTTTACTCTTTCTTTGATATCATATCGTAATGCTTTCAGAACATAAAGCTTCATGTAATATTTAAGAAACCTACAAGATTATTTGTAAGGACTGATATTGAGTAACATGATTTCTCGGAAGCGTTATAAAAGAATACTCTCTGGTTTCCACGACTTATTACATCATAATATTTATTTTTCATTTTAACCTTGAAATGTACCTAATAATACATTTCACAGTTTATACAAATGCAAAGTTATCACTCAGATTTATGTCTGGGATATATTTCGTATTGTTATTTATTATGTATTTTACCTTTTAAAATATTACGTAAGGTTAATTTTAAAAACTCAAACATTTTAGATACTAAAGATAAAAAGATAAAGACCAAAGAATACACAATATTTTTAATCAATAAAATAAAATATTACACAGATAAGCAGATCTTGGTTATATGTGACTTCAATAATACAAAAGGGGTCATACTTTGGGTGTACCAAAAGCAAACCGCTGATTTTAAGCTACAACCCAAATATATGATTGAAGAAGTGATTAAAGAAGATCTAGAATATTCTTTACCCCGTATAAATATAAAATTCCATATGTAATACGAACCTCTTCCTTTGTAGGTACTGTACGTGGATAAGGATTCCCACTCGTACGTCCGCTCAGACGGCCGCTGTCGCTTCGTGTTGCGCTCCTCGGACAAAACGAGCGGTGTATTACGGAATCCGAAGCATTCGCTGCCACCGAACACGTCGTGTGTGTACTATTTTCAGGTAATTGCCAATAACATCTACAGCAGATACGAGTACCATAACAGTAGAATGAACAATGTGATTGCGATTGAACTGGTTTGATAAGGTTGTTTTGCTAAGAAAACGCCCGAATAGATTCAATGACGAACATAATAATATACAAAATATAATCCATTTTAGCTGCAGAAAGTTTTTAGTTGATCACAATTGAAAGTTTCATAAATGCAACATAATATTGTGAATTTCGCAAAAAAATGTAAACCACTGATTAAAGATATTGTGATATTATAATATTAAAATCAATCAAAGAGGCTAAATTAAAATAAATTTTCAGGGTCGTCCAAACGAAATAGTGTGGGTTTCGTTTGTAAAGTATCATTCTGCCGGGACCGAGTCAGCAGGGTTTGACCAGCAAAAGGATTGCTCATCTCAACTCACTATTTGGGATGGGGCTGCCCCTGATGCTGACCTTGATAGGAAGGTATGTATTAGAAATAAGTAATTCTATATGAGATGGACATTAACGTAAACCTTCATTTGTAAGATGATTAATTACCGCAAAGAATAGCAATAGTGTTTTCATTCAATGAAAATGTAAATAAACATCTATTTTCTCTATTTCCAAGCTTCAGTAACATAATTCAAAATTGCGTGGGTATGAATATATTGACCATAAATAAATGGCAAGGAATTCAAAACTGCTACGACTATTTAACTATGAACTTCATACTACGAGCATTGTAGCAGCTCTTTTATATGGAGCTTTTGTATAATATTACTCATCGCCGAATTAAAATAGTTAAATACATTGTGGCGTAGATGAAGATTAGATATTTTTTGTAGTTTAAATATAAGCCCATGATTTTGTACTCGAACACACTCAAGTTCTAAACGATTAAAACTTGTTTCCCAATGTATAAGTAATGAAATAGGTTTAAACTTAACCCGTGCAATGCGAAACATTTGCATTCGCAGAAACTAATGCAGCGATACAAATACAGAAGCGATATAAAATTGGGTGGCATTCTCACCGCCTTTATTCGTGCCATTTCACTTTGCCAACTACCCGACTACCTCAACCCTCTTGACGTCGGCAGCCAAACATTAATTTTCTTTAATGTGTCTGAGCACTCTTACCGCTCTCGACTCAGCAGTGCGGTTTTTCGTTTTCATTCATTCGGAATTCCTTAGTTTACATTAAGAATGGATGAGCGGTAAGTTATTTTTGTTGGCACTTAATCAGGAAGTTCTCCTCGGGAATACATTTGGTAAAATAAAACAGCGCTGCTGAGGAGAATAATGTGGTTGTTTATGCAGATCTGTCGCGGTACTCGTTAAGATAATTGTGCAATCGGGTTTTCCGAATGTTTATGGTGCTTTTTGACTTATGGGGCCTTCAATTCGTTTCTTATGGACTTGTTACGCGTTAATAATCATAGTCATGGTTTTTATGGACTAAACATATTTTCTGTATGAAAATTAAGATATAACGAATATGATAATAGGTTATGACGTAATTATGGGTTTACGGTACTGAATATTTGGTTTTATTGTGAATTAGCCATCTCGAATATAAGCGACTCTTGTAGTGAATTAACAGTTCTCAAGGTAAATTTAAAATTTGGAAAAATTAAGTGTTTAAGTAGTCTGGAGATTGAAGAAAGTTTTCCATGATTCATTCAAAGTTTTTCTGTTATTAATTATTTATTTGCAAACAGTACTTCAAAAAATTTTATATTTGAAATAGATAAAAATAACTTATAAGCTTCATAACAAACACATGACTTTGTATAAAACAAAGAAATAATACATTTTCCTCAACAGCTGGAGATGACAGATAAGAAGTCCCTCCTGGGCTCGTTTTGTCGAGAAGAGTCGCCTCGCCTGTGCGACCACGCCCTCCTCTCTAACGCCACGAGGGCTACTCGACCGTGTGCTCCATCTGAGAGCTACATCACTACTGGCCCTGCACTTACTATTTTACAGGTATACGATTGTTTTTTATATCATAAGTGAACGAGACAGTCTGTGTGCTCCCCTGAAGGTAAGTGACACGCCTGACCATAATAGATGCAGTATTAAAGAAAATTAATAGCAGTAGGTAGGTTTTATTATCAGTCCACACTGTCTTACGTCATTCAAGGCGACAGCTGATAGAACTCTTATATTTATTTATTATTTATTTATTACATACTTTATTGCACTTTAAAAACGAAATACAAAGAAAAGAAAATTAAATCTTAATAAGTACAATGGGCGGCCTTATCGCGCAAGGCGATTTCTTCCAGGCAACCTTAGGATGGAGAAAGAAGAAAAAACTAAAAAGGGGATTTTGGTGCAATTACTTTAAAATAAAAATAAAAATACTTTAAAACCTAAATAATACATAAATACACATTCAAATTCATATTGGAATAAAAAGAGAATAGGTAAAGAATAAAATAAAAACAAAGGGCAATAGATACAGATAAAAGGTTTTATACATAAACATATATCATAAGAAAAGTAGATAAAAAAATAAAATTTACATATATAACAACAAAAATAAAATAATAAAAATAATAATAATAAAAAAAAAGCAGTTGAAGCAACTAAGAATAGTAGCAAGTAAGTGCTTATTCAATTTACTTTTAAAGCTCTCGATTGACTGAGCCGTCGAATCTCAACAAGCAATGCATTCCACAAGCGTACTGCATGAACTGAAAGATTTATCAGCAAAACCTGTGGAATGGACTGGCGTTTCAAGCTGGAGGTTATCAGATGACCGCAAAGTGCGTGAATGTGCATCTCCAAGGAATCTGAAACGGTCCTTAAGGTAAGAAGGAGCAGAAGGACGAAAGAAATATTGTAAAGCATGGACAGTATATGAGTATTCCGGCGGAGGCGAATTGGCAGCCACTTGAGTTGTTTGCGAAATTCGGAAATGTGATCAAATTTTCTCAGACCAAAAAATGAATCTGATGCAGAAGTTCTGAAGTCGCTCAAGCTTATCCAATAGGGCCTCACTAAGGTCGAGATAACAGGTGTCAGCATAATCTAGTAAAGGAAGTAAAAGCGACATCGCTAACGCAGTCTAGTTGAAATCGGTAAAAAGTTACGTAGCCTTCTTAGAGCACCAGCAGACGCGAACAGTTTGCGGCTTACTTCTGTTACCTGGGTAGCCCAGGATAAGTTATGTCAATAATTATACCCAAGTCCTTAACAGTTTTACTAAAGGGTATAGCAGCTCCATAAAAAACAACTCCGGGTAATGTCTCCCATTTAATTTTAGAGGTCATCCTAGAACTACCAACCATAATCAACTGTGTTTTGCTAGGGTTCACTTTAAGCCATGGTCGGAGCTCCACTGAGATATACGTTCTAAGTCAGTGTTGATCGTCTGTACGGCTGTTGCTAGATGTTCAGAGGTGACTGTGCATAGATCTGCAAATCATCTGCATAAAGATGGTAGGAAGAAAGAAGGTTACTTGAGATAGAATTGATGAAATAGAAAATAGTAACGGAGATAAAACTCCACCTTGAGGAACACCAGCACTGACATCACACCAGGAAGACAGTGCATCCTCAACACAGATTCGCTGTCTTCGTCCAGTGAGATAGCTACGAAACCAGTGAACTACTGATGGAGATACGTTAAGAGAGCACAATATACCGAGAAGAATATCAGAATCTACTGTGTTGAAAGCATTGCTAAAATCAAGCAGTGCTAGCACAGTCAGATTCCCAACCTCCATGCCCGACCTGATGTCTTCCGTAATGTGGATCAAGGAAGTGGTTGTGCTGTGCCCAGCACGGAAACCGGATTGGAAAGGATTAAGGAGATTATTTTTGGAAAGGAATTGGCTTAACTGATTATGAATCAAACGCTCAAGGACCTTGGAAAGAAACGGAAGGATAGCAATAGGACGGTACTCGGCGAAGGATGCAGGATGAGGTTTTTTGGTAACGGTAAGATCTGAGCATCTTTCCACACCTTTGGAAAACAGAACTAGATGCGGAGGTTTAAGGATATGGTGACTATGGGAAGAATTATATCAAGGATAGGAAGGATCATCTTCGGCTAACCAAGTCACTTCCAACGGCATTTGAAGAAATTGATACGATGCTCTTCCTAACGTCACATGCTCGGTAGTTTTACTAGCTATAGTACCCTCATCGCGAAACATAGAAATGCAAAACACTCTGTCTCGACATTTGGCATTGCGGTGGTACCTACCCAGACGACACAGTACTGAGTGTCCTTGTTTAAAGGCTACTAAGCTTGGGCCTGGATTGAATAATTTTATCTAGACATCCTTTATAATAGGAACATCAAGAATCATAACAAAGATTCTCTGAAAAAAAAAAATTATGAAAACAATGCTGCCCGAATTCACAGTTAATACGAGGAGCTGTACTGTTGTTGTGTGTTATTGATGATTGCTTTTCTTATAAATTATGAGCAAGAGTAAAAAATAGGTTTTATGGTTGTATGTACAGATAAGTATATGATTGTAGTAGTAGAGTGTGTTTCCTACAATCACAATTGTACTTTTTGACTCCTATTCGCAATTTCAATTTTTTTTTAGTTTTAAATAACAATTTTTTACACGATATCTAACAAAATAATATATAAGAATTTTCTGTATTAAAACTAACTCCACTATACTTCACATGCCACAGTGAAGGTGAATTGATACAGTAATATGTTAAATTCTCACCAAAAAAGTGATTCAACTGTTAAGCAGTCGTTCGCTGAAGATAGCTAATTAGAACTGGCAAATATTAACCTTTCATTTCGGACGGTAGACACGGCATTCGCGTATGTAAAGAGTGAAACAACATGCGACACGTCCTTAAGTTGTGACACTATGTAAATCTGCATAAAGCGCAAACCAGTTTTAAAACGTTTAATATTAAACCGCGAAGCGACAGTTTTAAATATACCGCAATGCAGAACCAAGTTTTGCATGAGTAAATTAATTTATGTGCCAATAATAGGAGCGAATTGTTCCTTCTACAGTCTATTTATAGACAAAAAAATATGTGTAGAAATAAAGTTACTCGTTGAGTAATTTCATTTTCTAGTGGATATGCCTTCTTGTTATATTTCTTTTAACTTCCTAATGTTTATTCTGAGTCTTACTATATTGTTAATATCACGTTATTTGATTCCATTTAATTTGAAAATGAATCGCAGTCATTTGATACACTCATATCAAGGTTTAAAGGCGTATCTACTCGACATTCCTTTTATACGATTTACCCTCACACGATTATATGCAATTTTAAAGAACAATTCATGAAAGAAGATAATAAACTACAAAAATTACCGTTAAATGGATTTTTTTCGTCAATTTTTTGTATTTCATCATCATTAGCTCATTATATGTCCCCACCGAGGGATATGAGCCTACCCGTAAAGGGTGTATAGGCCTTAATCGTCCATGCGGGATAGCGGATTGGCTGACTTCAGGCACAACCTTTGATTTTATTCGCAGGCGTGCGCAGGTTTTCTCACGATGTTTCCCTTATGTGTTGTTTTTGTGTTTATTGCAACATTGTGCATTACAGATTACTTGTATACCGATATCAAAATATACAACGCAAACTATTTGACACAAAGACAAGATCTTCAACTCAAAATAATTGCTCCCACTATACTAAATTCAATAAGTAAATACTGGATTCACATTGAAATGAAATCCTCGGCTTAGTACGAATGACTTAAAGCAACACTCGGCGAAACTCAATTACAGCCGAACATAATCTACGTCAGATTATATTTACTATTCAGTTAGTCGGCCGCAAGTGTTATCCAAAACTACCAAACAAATCCCTATCGTGAGCTTCTAATCCAAGTTACATAGTGGTTCCATCAATGCGTGCTTCATTTCTTTAATGAAAAGCGTCCATCCCATTCAGGTGCCCCTTTCACATTTTCTCTATTCCCGGCTTGCATTCGGTAGTTTTCTGCCCGTTGAAACATTCCTGCTGGGTAGATAAGTCACGCTCGCTGTTGCATTTGCCATAGTGAATAATGCAAGGAGGACGTGCTAGCTCCACTACTCTGGAGTGATGGAATGCTTTAGTGTCCTGTCTGCCTTCGAGTGCTGTATGGACTGAAATGCATCCTCTGTTTATATAGTGTCGTTGGTAGCGCGATTTAATGGATAAAATATGAGTGTGTTAGTTTTTATTAGTTTGAAGTGAAGCTTTCTTAAATGTAAACGTAAAATAGCGTTTACCTAGCTTTGATTATTGTTTATCAGTCAGTGGGTGGAGATTATTTCTTCAATTATGATATCTGAGATCATTTCTTTGAATTGAGTAACGCTTAGTGCGTACTAATATTATGTTGTAATGAAAACATGGTGCCTTTCATTAACTTCACTTGTGATTTATGTAAATATAGGTTACTTTTTCAGATATATTCATTTTCAGGAAACAAAAATGTCATTACCTCGCGAAGGAATGGATATTAGTAACGCCATTATTATATCACCTCGCTATAAATATCAATATATATATATATATATATATAGGGCGTCGGTGGCTCATCGGTGTGGTTGCCTTCCGGTCTGGAGGGTTCAGGTTCAAACCTCGTCATGTACCAATATAATTTCGTAATCATATATACGTTTATCCGACGCTTTTACGGTGAAGCAATACAGCATGAAGAAACACGAAGAAATTCAAATATTATTCAATACTACCGAGTATAAGATAATGAATATTATAATTTATCTTATTCAACAGTAATTGGTTGCTTTGAGAATTCAAAGGAACTGGCAGTATATATAATATATGAAATAAATATTTTAAGCAAATGGACCTCTAATCTCTTTTCGGTGTATTATTTATGCCTCCATTAAACGATTACAGCCCGAAAATCCTTGTTTAACCCGCTTCAAAGTTAACGGGCTCTTAAGAAAAGAAATCGATTATAACAGCTTTTAGCTATAATAACTCGTCCTAGGAGGAAACTCTTTACAACTTTTCATTTCCAATATTATGAGAGACGCTGTAGATGGCATTAGTATGCAACTCAACCTTCTATATAAATAGTAGTACCCTACTTTAATGTAGGAAACCTGGTCTTAAGCGAGTTGTTAAAGTCGGTAGTTGGGAACTGCTTTATTATTCAATATTAAATTCAACAGAGCAAGGACTGAAGTGAGTTACTAACTAAATATTTGAAGTTTTACCATAGAGCATGGCTCTCTTTTATGTTTGCAGTGACCTTCGAATGAATGCTCATTTGGCAATGATTATGCTTTTTTACCTTTGCAAAGCTACTACTAAATAAGTTTATAGTACATACATTTAAATAAAATTGGATATGAAATCATAACAAGTATCAAAAAAACAAGAATAATTTTCTGAAAACTGCTCATTTAGATAGCTAGAAAATTAAAAACTAAAGTATATTTTTCACCTGTAGAAACCTGAATTTTTACGATTGTGAATATAAATTGCATCATTACAATAACTAGTTTTAATGGATAACCTTGTATAACTATGTTACAAACTCGATGAAAGAAGATGCTAATTCTCTCCGATATTCCCGCAGGAGCTTCGGCAAGGATCAGCGCTATATCCCGTGTCCTTCCTACTGAGATATGAGTTTGTCGACGTGAGCGAGCAAGGCCAACCCCTAGTCGATTCCCGATCGGCTTGTGACAGAGTTTTCAAGTCCGCTCAGACTTACTCTGGGAGATTCCAAGCTCCCAGAGCAATATTCTATTACGGCCGAGGCGGTGCACAGAATCTGACTTGCATTTTAAGGTATGAAGCTTACTTTATTATCATATAAAACTAGTTTTCAGCTTTGAATTATACTCGCTTCCGTAAGAATAATTCGCGGAATATCTTTAATAAATGTTGCTGTATTTAATTAAAACTCTATATTGTTTTATATAAAATTAAATCATACATTTTGTTGTGTTTTGTGTTTCGGTAAATCTTAAATAAACAACGTAACGAAGTATAAAGTAAATATTGGTACTAAGATAAACGTTGTTTTGTTGATAGGTTTGAAGCGAAACAAGGGGAAAGAGTTCAATTAACCTTTACAAGCACTTACTTTGGGAATAAACATTGTGGCACGCACAAGGATTCACGAACGGGCCGTTGGAAATGCGATAGGCCTGCGAAAAGAACAATTGGGGGCGAAGGGTTAGCTCAAATAATTATCACGGAGTATCCCTGGGAAGGGGTACCGATACAAAGGGATTGTTTTTGTACAAATCGAACGGAGCCCCTAAATGTGCATACTTTAACAGCGCCTGTCATCGAAATTAATTTCACGGTAACGATGATGAATATAACTGAAGATTATGACGATTTCGCTTTTGAAGGGGAATACAAATTCGTTCCAACGGGACCTGGGGATGAGACTGTATGCTCTTCTGGATGGGGAAAAAGACAACTCAGAGGCAGTAGTGGAGAGATTCGTTTGTTCGATAAAAGGCATACCTCAGTTGCCCCAGAAATTATCGGCGACAGGAACGTGATATCAGAAAGTGTTCGGGCCGAAGTTGCTTGTGTTCATAGACCATGGTTGATAGAACCGGGCGGAGATGAAATTGACCCAGTACAAGGAAGGTATTTGTACGTACGAATACCGGGGTATGAAATGACAACAACGTCACCGTTCTGTCCAACACCGAACCGACTTTTTATATATGAAGCAAGAGACACGTCCAAATATCGCGAAATATGTCCCGACGGACCTAATATAATAGAACTCTATTCCCCGGGATGGCTTTCTGCGCAAGCCTCACTTGAATCTTCATTGAAACCCCATGCTCGAAGCTACGTTATAGATTTCTTACAACACGAGCAAGCAGATTATTCAATCAAATGGATAGAACTTATAAAGAAGTCTTCTTTTGAACAAGACCCGGAAACAACATTCTCGCCTGCTGCAATATTAATTGAGTGTCGGTACAGGTATGTGTTAAAAACATTTTATACCATATCTACTAAAATAAATAACACATTTGGAAAGTTCCAGTATGACCAGACTCCAGGCTGTTTTAATAATGCCTTTAGAGATTGTACATAAATAAGCAAAGTACTTTTATATTATGATAAAAAGGTAAACAAGTAACATAAAACATGTGTTATTTAAAAATCTCCAACTTTCTAAAAGAAATAATATTTCTGCTTAATTAAATCCATTGGCATAAAATCCCATTTCTTAAAACTATACATCATAATAACCTGTATAATTACGACGGCTTCTGTTAGTACAGATACGACGATGAGCCTCCAAATTTTAAATTGGTAGCAAATCTAAATAAAGTGATCTGATCATCGATGGCTACTTATTAAAAAAAAATTAACTAATTAGTAAATAATAAACGTGGTTGAAGTTATATTTTGTACTTCTTTACGCAACCAAATAAGAGTTATAAGAAAAAAAAAATACACAAAACGGACGTCGTATTTCGTTATAATAATATATCTTTTTTTGTTTAGCTGTCCGGAACTCAACGCGTGTATTCCACTCACATTATGGTGTGACGGTAGCGCCCATTGTCCATCAGGCTACGACGAAGACGACTCCAACTGTTCATTCCGAATATCCTTACCGCCACCATACGTCGCTGCGGCCGCCGGAGCGGGTCTCCTTTTATGCGCTGTATTAGTAGCTCTATGTGCTTGTCGCCGTCGTCGAAGAAAGACAAAGAGTTCAAAGCGAGACTCGACGATACCTTGCCACCCGAAGAAAGGCCGTTTGATCGAGCCAAAACGAACGGCGTACCCGAAGCAGCACGACAGTACGCCACCGTTCAAAAGTACGCCACAATAGATAAGTATAGCCTAAGCCAGAAGTATAGCGCTGGTTTGAACGACGCAAGGTATTACGACGAGGTGGCACAAAGGGATAAGCTTGCGGATACAAGGTACGCTAGTTTAGGACGGGGCGGGCGAGGCATGCGCGTTGACAACCTGAGCTCTCAACGAGGTAATGGCTCTAGGAGAGCGATCCCCGACCTTGGATATCCCGACCTTAAAGACGGCTTTTGTTGACCCTCCCCGGATCTTTTAGAGACTACAGTTTAGAGGGCAGTGTTTGGACCTATTCCTAAATTTTTATTGTGTTTCGTATAACATTAGTAAGAAGACTGAAATGGCGAAAGTGCCTCCCCAATGTTTTTGGTCTAACTGTTAGATGGAGAGGAATAAATCAGTTTTTTATATCATTTCATAAATATTTAATTCCAGGAATCATTGTTATCAACATCGTAGTAATATGTAAATAAGCTAATTAGAGCTCACTGGACAATCTTAATTTACATCTATTTTTCACAGATTTTCTCATCAATTTACATATCTAATTGTACATAAAACGCTTGACAATACAAATTTAAGGAAAAAAGTATTAAATAATTTTAAAAATATAATAGTGAATGGTTAGTGCGCAAAACATAAGATTATTCTAGAAATAAACCTTATCTGGATTTTGTTTCCTACTTTTAAACAATCATGTAAACCCATAATTGTGAATATATTAACATAATATAATATATTGAATATGATAATGATAGCTATAAAATGAAAATGTGATATAGTTGTAAAAACGATAGGTAAGAGGTTCACGAACTGTATAACATTGGATATAAGTTAGACAAATATGTTTTTCCTAATGTATAAAATGAAGTATTAAACAATTGTAACTAACTATACGGTCAAGTGTACATAAATTATAGTCATAAGGTTTTTAAAATCTGTAATTATTTCCAAGTAAAGGGAAGAATAAATTCATTTCCAAAAATATCTGTGTGTTTTAATTTACCTTATTATCTAAGAAGTACAAGAAGTACAAGGTGAAATTTATGAACAAGGTCGGAAGACCTACAAATATTCTATAGCACGTTACTTTTTATTAATCATCATCAGCTCATTCAATACGTCCCCACCAATGCCCGAGCGACCCGTGCGGGTATATCGGCCTTAGTCATCCACGCTTTGAAACTCTTCGTAGGAATGCGCAGTTTTCCTCACAATGTTTTCCTTCAAAAGATTTCAAAATTCAAAAAGACATTGGTACGTGGCGGGATTTGAACCTCGCCTTCCAGATTGGAAGGTGTTGCCTTCCGTGCTCCTTAATGAGCCACTAACGCTCGCTTGGTTTTTAATAATGTTAGTCACTATTAACGAAATATCTACTAAATGGATTTTAATAAAACGAACAATAATTATAGCTACACCACAATATAACACATAGGTAGGCAATGATATAAAAAGTATATCAGAATATCATTGTAGATAGGCCTTTCCTGCGGAAATTCACGAACACGATATATCATCGGATTCCGGAGGCAACGGAAACTACGCGAGTGATATCGCGGAGATTTGTTGTTCATAAAAACGCAAAGTAATTAAATGCATATCAAATACCTCGTTGTTTGTTTGTTATCCAATTAATTGTTTATTATAATGTATTCTATGAAAAAAATAATTCATACAACACTCGTGAGGGACATTGGTAAAAGTCATTTGAGTGGTTCCTTTGATCTGACGTATTTATGTTGCAATAATAGTTACTACGCAGCTTTTGATACAGCTCTTTTCCAGGCTAAAGAAATCTTCTTTTTAGCGTATCGATAGCAAAAACAATTAAATCGTAGAAGCCCAAAAGCCAGCCACGGCGACAGCGCTGTCCGCAGCCGTCATCAAATCCTGCAGAGAACAGCTACTTGGGCAAGCAGGACCCGACATAAGGTGGATCATCGTTTGGGCCGCTCTAAATAAAGAAATAATAAACAACAATATGTAGGACTGTAAGGCAATGAAATTCCTGGGTCTTCATAACAAGTTACCAACTACACACGATCTCACTTTGACACTATTTGATCTCACTTTATATCTCATATTGACATCACTGGTGTAGTATTACAGTCAAAATCCTGTAATCATCAATTGTTTACTTTCACTTTACCTTTATTTCAATCCCATAAAAAATGGGTTCTAAAAGAATGGGTCTATTGAGCTACTAATTTTTATCTTACTGGTTTGTTCCTAAGTGGAGTAAGATTGGTGACAATTGTATACTCATCACTGATATTCTGTATATACTCGTATAAAGGTAGATAAGCCATCCGTGCCTCAAAAACGAACCGCTTCGGCGGTTACCTTACAAAATAGTACAGTTTGTAATCTTTTGTTTAGGTAAATGTGTTCGAAATTCGAAATATGTATGTGTGCTGTCACTGCATTTGGAACACTTTTTTCGATTGTTTTGTGAGCATATCACGAATCCATACTTTTTTTACATCATTGCTCATCACACGGTAAAATTGATTGATTTATCAATATCGGATTTTCTAAAATAAGCATGCAGTGTATACTAATGATCATAGGGCGAGGCGTAATTGCCACTAATAATAATTTATATATCTTTTGATTTGATAGTCACAGAAAACGTTTAAATATATGTACTACTAGCTGTTCCCCGCGGTATGACCTGCGGTGTAACATATTTCCCGCAGTAAAACATAACCTCAAATCGCTTTATAAGTAACGTTAAAACGCGCAGCATTACTTTATTTTTTATATGAAAGGTTTTCCTCCTCCTTATGAGGTCAGCTACCTGCTAAAAAAGGCCCGGCCTGTCCAGCCATTTCAGAGAATATCTGGATCAAACAGACAGACAGACAAAAAATTTTGGCACGTGTACAGTATATATTATATTCAAATGCATGATAAAAAAATGGTTATTTCAATATATGAGACTATATTTTATTATATGTATAGATTAGGTTTAACTGTTGACACTTCTTAATTTCTTGTGTAATTTTACATGTCTTGTGTTTTTTTTATGTTTCTAATAAAAAAATATATATACTTCAGTGCAGGAAGAAAGCAATTACATAAATACGATAAGCAAAACAATCATTAGTTTCCTTAAATTATCATGATTCACTGAGAATAGTAACACTTCCGACTCAGAAACTTCATAACAAACGCATTTACCCGCTAAAATTACTAGCCTATAATAGTCCTTACTAATTCAGTTCAGTCTGGGTCAGTATCGATTTGTTTGAAGTAACTCCAAGCTTAAGAGCGTCGGTGGCTCAATGATGTGGACTGTTGCCCTCCTATCGGGAGTGCTGAGGTTCAAATCCCGCCACGTACCAATATATTTTTGAATTTTTGAAATTATGTGTACATTATCTGACGCTCTTACGATGAAGGGAAACATCGTGAAGAAGACACGCACTGCGAATAGATTCAAAGGTTGTGCGTGAAGTCGTCCAATCCGCACTTGGCCTGCGTGGACGACTTAGGCCTAAACACCCTTTTGGGTAGGCGCGTGCCCCTTGGTGGGGATGTTTAATGAGCTTATAATGATGATGAATTTCAAGCTTGATGGCTGAGGAGATTAATGGAAACAAATATGATAAGGTCTTCATCAAAATTAACACTGAACTAAAGTTTCCCTCAATGCTTCTTCTCGATGTTTTGGACTGCAAGTCATCGCGGTGGCCCAGTACGTGTTGGCAGTATATGATGCAGTATTTTAGTAAAGGTAAGGTGAGGTCTAAAAATTTTAATTGTAACTAAATAAAAGAATAGGACTACCATCTATTGGTAATTATTTTGTCAAGAGTGGAAACACTACTGTGCAGAAGACCCAATGTGCAGCACTGAACTGTGTTAGGCTGTTAAAGTTAAGAAAGGAATACACGATTAGTTCGCTTACACTCATTTATATTCTTCCTCTAATTTAGTGTAGTTTTTATAGGGATCACTTGATACAATTGTTTAATAAATTATTTGACGACCCATTTGGTGTTGCGGTTGAGAGGTCGGCTGCTTCACCAAGTGTTCCGGGTTCGATCCCCAGGTAGTACAAATATTTGTGTGCATGAACATGTCGGTATGTACTGATGGGAACAACTCATGGGGACACTATCCCACCACCTTCCATGGCCTAACTCAACCTTCTGTTCATAAAGACTGAATCGCGGGAGGTGCACGCGGAACACTGCTTTACGCTATCATCGCGCGCACTGCTTGACTCCCTACAAGTTATTTCTCTCTTTGTCCGGGGTCCCTTGTCACTCCCAGAGGTGACAAGACTAACATACAAACGCCTTCGGTCTCCGCCGTGCGGTCGTCTGAGTGCTCACCCTTCGGTGTAACCGCTAGCTTCCACATTTTCCTCCTGGGGTTTATTCTTCCCCGTTTGAACCTCTTCTAGGTTCCTCCTTCCCTTCTCTCTTCGCCTCCTAGACGTTCTTGTCTTTCGAGCCCACCTCGGATTCGGTACCATGTTCGCGCGAAATCCCGTAGCTGTCTGAATTTCCCCTCTGTCCCTACAATATCGCAGTAGTAAACCGGACTCACCTCGAGAACCATCACATTGTCTAACAGGTCTTCACGCGCATCCCCGTTAAACTCGCACTCCCATAATGAGACATGGTGTACGTCATGTACTTCACTCCGACAGTAGCAGGACCCCGTATCTGCCAGGGTCATACGATGCAGCCTACCCCTAAAACGCCATATCCGACAAGGGACAACGGTAATACAAGGTAAATAACACAATACACCAAATTGGAAATAACAGAAAGTTTTCAATTCAAATTACAAACGTGACTTTAACGCCCAAGTTTCACAGGTATACAACACGGCCAATTTGTATTTGTCTCGTCGAATAATTAAATAATAGGCTCAGGCTGCATTAGCCGTCCACTTCGTTGGCGTAACGAGCGCTGCGCAAACTGAATTATCTGATGAACTAATTAAAGCCTGGATCGTAACAGGACTTGGGAACAACAAGCAAGTTCCAACGCTACAACGCTGTGTGCCAGTAACATGGTTTTGAAATGACGTGGCCTACTCTAGATGTTTGGGATTAATATTACCCCTCACGATGATACATATTAAATGTACGGATAAGGAAAATAATTTATACTGATTAAACGTTGCCGTGTGATGGGTAACATTTCGAAACTGCTCAATATTTCAATTAACTGAATGCAATAATCTAGATTCAATGCCCATGTTTATAATTATAAAGCTATCGCTAGATTCTCAAACAACGCCACCCAGTCCTAAAGTACGCATCTGGCCTAAATTATGGATACTAAACAACGACTTAGTTTTTCCAAACCATACGTAACTTGTGTTACTAAGCAAATTGTCAGAAACTTGCCTCATGTTATGCTTGGTACAAGATAATATAACTTCTATATACGAGTAAGTGAAATAGAAACATATTTTTTAAAGCCATAATAGATCACACTGTCAATTCGAAGTCTAGGTTTTTAATACTATATACAATTCAAATCTAACTCTCCCAGCACCGGGGTTTTTTTACAAGTAGCTTAAATAAATGGCGCTATAAGAACCAATAGGGATATTCTCTATGGAACTAATTAATTCTTGTATAGGCAACCAGTAATCAAGTATTGAGGTTTTGATCAAATTATGCGTAAAATCATTTAATTATCATATATGGTAGATGCTTTTTACCATTATTATATTTTCGTTATATGGAATGGAAAGAGAACCTTTTTAATTGTTTTTATTAATAAACACATCCAACTATTCAAAGGCATCACACATACTTTTTCTTACTTTCACAACTTACTTTTACTCGAACGTACTGTGGTTAAATCGTTTTACTCGTACTTATCTCGAACCGCTATGAATTCAATTTTAACTGTGATCATCTGTCAGAATTTGAAACATTAAAGTTTTGACATTGACTGACAGTGACTTTATCAGATATTTTCTTGAGGTTGGCAGTTAATTTTAACATGATTTAACTAAGTGACGTTGATCAAATAATTCCGGTTACAATTCCTAAATCATTTTATTTATGACATGAAGTATTTTTGGCTTTGGACCCTTGGTTTTTCATTTATATAAAGGTAAAAATTTAGGATTTCATATTTTTTATAAACATATAAATGCAAATATCTAAGTGAAATAATGGAAACCTTTTACTGACTAAATAATGCATTATTTCAAACTGGAAATGAATAATCAAATTCTTTAAGAAATAACTTAATGATGATTGCTAATTCCCAATTTTTGTTCTGATCTACCATTATTAATACTTTGAAATATTACTATATTTATAACTAGTTACATGACACCTTCCGGCAAAATTTTAATAATAATTTATATTAAAATAATAATTATTGTTTTAAATGTCTTCCTTTTCGGATATTTCAATTTAAAATTTATCCCAGGCAATCCATTTAATACATCTATGGACAAATATAAAAAAAACTTGTGACCCACCCATGCTTTGCACGGGTGCAATTGTTATATTCGTATTATGCACGCTCCCGCCTGCCCGTTCGGCCGGTACCACCGCAAACAATACGTTCCGCAATTTTTAAAATCTGTAATATCTTCGCAAATATTCATTAAAATCATATGCTGTAAAATGCCATATAGATCTATATTAAATCGACAATATATTTAAGGTAATTAATTCTATAAGGATTAAATTTCTTGAAAAGGTTCTTGAAGGGTGACCTCGACTCGGCAGTGTGGAAATGGATGCTGCCAGGTGCGCTGACTTTACGCCATTGCTTGATGAGTAATTTTAGTGGCGTACCTTGGGGGGATACTTAAGCCTTACAGGAGACTGCTACAAGTTACTGAAGAACGTCAACAAAGCGAATCAAAAACGGTTTAATGTACGTCACTCATTATTTATTTTATAGTTTTCCAGTCATAACAGCATTTTGTTTTGTTTATAAGATGGTTAATTTAATTTATAGCAAAGAACGGTATTTGAATAAAGGCTATCAAATCTTTCCTAAAATGTCATCATTTACATAGAACACGTTTATATCGATTCTCGATAAAACAAAAACAAAAATCCATATCGCCGCGCAGGTGCACTTTTCAAATGGAATGTGGGGACAAAATTGATTGTACAGAGCCGTTTTCCATTTAGATATGGAAATTCTGACAGTGTGTACGACACGATGCCACTAAAAATATTTCAACGATTACCCAGCGCTGTTGTGGAAACGCAGTTTTTTCTGGAGATTGGGAATTTCGAACCACTGTGTTTGCGGCTGTTGCTTTTTGGATAACAAAAGCTATATGTCCGCACCTGCTGCAAATACACGAGTTCTATTGATGATTGTGAAAGCACAGTGGGAAAATATAACGTGAAAACTATTACTGCATTTCAGTGGATAGGTATAGCGCTGGTTGCTGAAATGTTTAAACTTTTTTAATTCTGCAGAAAACAATTTTCTCAGAGGAACTTTTTTAATAAAAAATGAGGACATACGAACTATGATCACCATTATAATCACTGAAATCAGTTTATCACCAAGGGAATTGCAATGAGCAGGGCTACATAGATGACCACAAGAACCGATCGCCGTTTGGTTGCCGTATGTAACGACAAAACAGCACAACGACCATTTAAAACCAATATTGGCTAAATATTTTAATGGCATCATTAAACCGTATAAGAATATAGATATTTTATACCCAATTCTTCAAAACGTGTCTAATTGTACGGGCTATTAAATTTGAGCAAGATATTAACTTACTACTAATACAGTATTACAGTGTCTAGCTTTCGGGTTTGTTAGGTTTCCTCACGATGTTTACCTTCACCGTAAGTGCGTCGTTTAAACATACGTGCTTATAATTTCGTAAATTCGAAAAGACATTGGTACGTGGCAGGATTTGAACCTACACAAGATCAGAAAGAACAGTCCACACCAATGAGCCACCAATGATTTACTGCGGCCTAACTGTAGGCAGGTGAGATTGGTCATGCTTCCCAGAAGATTAAAGCAGGAACATAAAAATAATAATAAATTTTAGACTGTCGATAAACTCGATAAATCTAAAAAAAAGTTTTTTTTCTTTTAGGAAGTGTTGTGCAGCTATGTGTTTTGATAGAGAACACTTTTGTAGCTAGTTTAAACTTTAAGTATACATAAGCTACATTTCGACTCGGGTTAGGAGCGCAAAGCAGGTTTGACCGAAAATTTAGTTATTGGTTTCCATAAGCAACAGCATTATCAGTATCAGTTGTGGGTAGACGTATATATTGTCATCAAATTAGTAAATCGGTCCTACTATTCAATTCTTTACTTAAAAGTAATCAAATCTATCTTCGGATTTTTCAGTATTGGCGATAAAATATGAAGAATTAGTAAACCATCAATTAGCGTAGGATGCCCGCCGCAAGACAGGCGACTTGAGATAGGCCGCTCGGAGACGCTGGATGAGGAAAGCGGAGGATCTGGCGCGAAATGGAGGACATCTATGTAGTAGCAGTACATTAAAATCGGTTGAAATTATGAGGAGAATCAGACGTTAGGTATACAAAGCTAATGAAATTAATTTCTTATTGTGAATTCTCAATAGCGAATCGATCATGCCTACCTACTTTAAGCAATGAGTATTTAAGTCAGGATCACTCAGGTATACACAACGAATCTAAGCTTGTTTAGTTTCAGAACCAGTGCTGTGTCAGCGCTGCCGTATTTCATATAATCTCTGTCATGTTAATACAATATAGACGAGGGACATCGATCTAGCAGTTTCTTGTAGCGCAATAAATGTCTTTGCGGTATTACTGATTGCTAGACACACTCACACTTAACAAAGCTGCTGTCTTAAGCAATTTGGTAGCATGCAATTAAATAACTAGTGAAATTTGAGACTAGATAGAGGTTCATGTATATGTCTGAGGACATTCATAAATTGCCATAGAGCTAGGCAATTCCTTATTGAAGAAATTTCCCTTTGTTATGTTTATAATAATTAATAAAACAAACAAACTAAACATAGGTCTCCGCCACTCTGGTACCAATTTCCGTAAAAAGGAAATAATTTACCGCCCTTTGTTCCCTGTTCCCGAAATACATAAGTTCATAAGACTTCAAAGTATAATATTTAACACTGGCGAATACTATCTTGGAGGTTCAGGATCTAGAAGACTCGGGATCGCGCCCACGACCTCGTTTGACTACAGATTTTTATTAAGAGAGATCAAGAGAGCATTAGTGAATTAAATACAACCGTTTCATTACATAAAAGGAACACAGTATTCATTACCAGGAAACATGTCGATCGGATACGAATTACGGGGCTCTAATTACTCTTCTAATGGGCTCTCAACAAAACCTTTTGGCGTATTTATCTCGGGTCAAATGGAAAAAGTGAAGTACGTTATACTATGTATATAATTTTACGTTTTTTATTGTAACTTGTGTAATCGAGTAAAAATATCCTACACCCCACTAAGAGCTCCTCCTCTCCGAACAGCCAAAAGTCCTTCCCTGTTATTAAAGTATCTTCTACAATTGTTTTCAAATTTTAAATCGTGATCCGCGCTGGTCCGAGATATACTGGTTTTATTTACTTAAAAACAGGAGTTATCATACTACAAAACAAATAGGGTAGCATTTTTACATAAGTGCCATTATTCAAGTACTAAAAGTAATTTATAAAATGTATCATTAATCAGAGTGATAGGACATCAATATTTTGGTATGGCGTAGGTTAATTTTATTTACATGTAATACGATAAAGAAAAAAACATATGACTGAATCTCTTAATATTAATGTCCATTATCCAAACTTCAGACAAATAATTATTATAAATGCAAAGTAACTCTCTATCTGTCTGTTTGTTACGCTTTCACGCCTAAAACGTCTGAACAGATTTGATGTTTGGTATGGTGATAGATGGTAACCTGGTAACGGATATAGGCTACTTTTGTCAGGTCAATATTTCCGATGTATATAATATATTTTTTGCAAGTTGTTAAGGAGTTTAACTATAGCTTATAAATGCAGGCGCGGGCCCAGTGCGGATTGGTCGACTTCACGTACAGCCTTTGAATCTCTACAGGCGTGCACAGGTTTCCTAATGTTGTTGTCAGAGCGTCGGATAAACGTACATATTATTATAATTCCGAATATTCGAAAAAATCGAAAAGACATTGATAAGTGGCAAATTTTGAACCTGCACACTCCAGATCGAAAGGCAACAACGCAAATAATATCTTGAATTAATTAGGCAACACTAACTGTATAGAATAAATTATTTTTAGTATCATACTGGCTTCTTGATATAGTGGCGAGCTATTTAACGTACAACATTGTGGGTTTAGATTCAGCTCTGACGAACATGTGTTCAGCATTTGAGTGGAACTGGTTTAGACTGTGGTGACAAGAGACAAAACAATGTTAATATTAACGATAAACACACAAAAATAAACCGTGTTCTTCGGCCACCATTAGAGATTTCTACTTCTTAAGTACAACAGTAACTCATTAATTATAGTAATTATTACGCTGTTTTAGACCATTTTGAGAATAATATAATCAGTATTATAACTGATTCTTAATCATTTCTATATTTGTGATACAAGTATCACTATTGGCATTTTTTAAGGATTTCTTATGGCTCCTTTTGCGGCATCCCTGCCACGTTGCAATAGATGGACTGTCGTCTAGATTGCTATCTTTATTTTGATCAATCAGCTTGTATTACACTGCAGACCAAAGGCATTTTTAAACAGTATGTCTATGGGGTGATTAAGTGTACCTACATGGCATATAATTTATAAAAACGGCAAACCATCCGGTAACTAATTATTGCGATATTTACTTCAATTGCATAATCGTCAACCGAATGTTATAGCCGCTATTCCGAAATCTTTTTTCAACTATTTTTAGCCTAAAGTTTCGACTGCTAAACAAAGCCCCACTTAAATGATTTCCACGCAGATGGATCCTTAGCAATCAGCAGTTTTATTCCAACATAATACTTGATAGTTACTTTTCACCAAAAACGAGATTGATCCTTATTACTAATTGGTGGGTTTCCTGTTGTGTCTGATTTCGGACAGTCAAGGACATTAGACATGCTCGTACCTCGAAATTAATAAACAAAAATCACAAAAGCTTCTTTATCATCTCAAAGTTTAGTTATTCCTTTGAATAAAGTCCAAAGTTATCCTGTGGTGTAACTTCAATCTGAGCTATTTTTCTCGTCATAATAGTTATGTGTTAGATTGAATAAAGAAATATCCAATGATATAAAACAAGGACACGTGAACAGGACTGTCTGATTGCTACAATATGAAAAAAAAATAAAAGCAATATTGTTTCTGTATCAATATTTTAGCTGTATTTTCAGTCCATATCCGGACTCTAGATCCAACCGGCTCTGTGGGATAAATGGCATAATTAAACATATCATTCATTTGAATGCACAATATTTCTCTTTGATGTTACTGTTAAATGAATATTCCGTCGCGGTTCGCATTATTTCGTTAATTACAAGCATTACGGAATGCAATGTGGTCTGTTGATTTCCGTTCCGCTCATATTGTTAGCTGGTATTATTATTACAGTGACATATTTTATTATTCTCCACACGTTTCATGTCACAAATTTACAACTGCTCTGTGGCCATATGCGTGAACACAGGTGCATTACAGGTGGACTGTGTATTATGGAAGTGTTTCCGATAAAAAAATAATCATTGTGCGACCGACGATGTCACTAGCCAAGAATATTTTACAAGTAAAACATGAGTTAAAGCCGTATCCTTAATATAATTTTGTTTTAAAACGATGGGTCAAAATTCGTTAATAATAATTTAAATTGCTTGAGAATCGGTGACTCATTGGTGTGGACTGTTTCCTTCCGATCTGGAGGGTGCAGATTCAAATCCCGCCATGTACCAATGACTTTTTGAATTTCCTAAATAATATGTACCTACATTTATTCGACGCTCTTACAGTGAGGGAAACATCACGAGGAAACCTGCGCACGCCTGTGAACAAATCAAAGGTTGTGCGTGAAGTCGGCAAATCCATAGTGGATCCGCGTGGGCGACAAAGGGCTATACAACCTATATTGGTAGACTTCTGCCCCTCGGTGGGGATGTATAAGAAGCTAATAATTATGATCATTAAATCGATGAAATTTATAAGTTCTATTTATTACATACCTAAACGTACATGATTTCCCTGAGGAAGACAATAAACTTCCCGGAAAACCACAAAACTCGCTACGACAATATATCTGTAACCAATAGTTTCAATAACATCACCATGACAAATCCAAAATAGCTAGAATATCCAAAAAGTTAACAAGCACATTTTCCGACCCGTAGCGCCAATAAAACCGATCAGAGTATTCTCACATTAATCTAAAATTACCGGCCTTGAAGGGCAGTAATCGATTCCAGCGGCTCCCAACACGCGTCTCTATAATTCCTTACCAATCGAAGTTATTGGTACGAATTTTTCGTATCCCCAATGGAAAGGTTCCCGCTAACTGGAAGTTATTCGGGCGTAACATGAACTTTCGAGTAAATGTAGCATGTGTTTAACCACGGCCATAATTTCAACGTAACGACCTTCTACGTGAGAGAGATAAGTCCAAGTTTTTGGGTAGCTAGAGAGGTTTATCGTATGCGTTTGAACAAATTTTAATGAATGCGATGCATGCTGTTGGTTAATTGAGGATTTATTGTTGCAGACTTACGAGTTTTGGTATAATTTATGAGTTCGATTGGAATCTGGAAGGTAATGGAATTAATTAAACAAAATAAAAATGAGAAAAAAAGTATTTGGTAAATTTACCTATTTAATTTCTTAACTCAAGTAATAATACTCATTATGTTAGTTAAAGAATACTTTTAGGTATGTTGTAGTAGGTACATATAGTTGATTAGTGGTGCATTAGATCAGCAGTATTCGCAAATAGTTTTTTTTTAATTTTTTTTATTAATAAAATTACATCTACAGACTCATGGTCCGTACTCTTTTTAGTTTAAGATTATTTTCTAATTTAATTATTATAATATTATGTTAGTGCTCCGCGCATGGGGCAAAAGAATTGGGTAAAGGGGGAATGGGATAACAGTCAGAATTAAAATAACTAAATATTTACATTAGGTAAAGTAGGGGGGTGAATAATATAAAATTAAGGGAATAAATAACATCATAAATACTCTCTCTCTGTTTTATATTTATATTATAATAGTAGCAATAACTCTTACATTATTTAAGTCTTACTCTTCATTATTACAATTAGAACTTAAAATTAATACACTTAGCGATGTCCATGTGGCCACCACCGATGTACTTTTTTAAGGTGCAGATGTTGAGGTGGATGGACCAGGGGAGTGGGTCTCTTTTTGGCTTTGCCTCTCCGATGCAATGAGTTTGTTTAGGATTGCATCATCCCCCCTCTTAATTCGCAAATAGAGTTGGAAATGTCTCGTTTTCTACGCAGCAGGGACGCGCTACGTACAAACTTAGCTTTAATTTATAGTTTATTTGAAAACTCAAACGTTTTTCACAAACCAATTATCATGGGAACCTTTTTATGTACAACGATAATTTTACTTCATTAAAGAGATAATTGATATAGCGTCGGTGACTCAATAGTGTGGACTGTTGCCCTCCTACCGGGAGAGCTGACGTTCAAACCCCTACGTACCAATGTGTTTTCAAATTTTCGAAATTATATGTACGTTTTCCGACGCTCTTACGGTGAAGGAAAACATCGTGAGGAAACCTTTACGCACGCCTGCGAAGAGATTGAGAGAGAGAGAGGCCCGCGTAGACGACCAAGGCCTAATCATCCTATACGGGTAGGCTCGTGCCGCTCGGTGGGACCATTTAATGAGCTGACGATAATGAAAAAGATGACAAGAAAACAGACGACATCTTGCTAAACTAGAAGTCACAAAAATAGATACTTCTTGTGATGAAGCCTTTCGTATCTTTGCAGATTTGAAAGTCGTATGTTTTAGATATTTATTTGGCATTGGAACAATTCTGCATTTAATCAAAAAGTTCCAGTTTAAGAACACAAATCGTCAATACTATAGAGAGACTAATGTTAGGCCAACTCGACTGGCAGATATCAGGCACACGGCCGCACGATGATGAATGTATAAACGCAAATACATACAAAAATATCCATAGCAGCTTTGGCGAGACAAGACATATCCCTAGATCCAAAAAAACTAGCTTTTTTCTATAGGTGAACGACTTAACTCAAGCTTTTGTATGCTTTTAAAGGTTTTTTAAGAACACACTAACTTACATAAACTAACACAAATATATGAGTACCTATAAAGCATAATATTTCCCTTGAAATACAATTAATTTCCAATAGCACATAGAGCGAATGTTTATATTTTTTCCTGAAAGCTATTGGTCGCAGATGGCTTTTAAAGCTTCACTTGGCAAATGGCTATCGCAGAGGATCCTTTTTACTTTATTCGTATATAACATACCTAGATATCGTGTAAATAATGTCTTATATGGACAATGAATCACACGAAGCCTGTAAATTATATGGACACAACTATTATTCAAATTCCAAAAAATATGACGAAAACAAAAACCGACAGTTATTAATATTAATAGATTGTTATATTTACGCACAGCAGTGGCAGGCTATCAATCTCCTTAATGCATCTGAGACATCCCCCCAAAACTTTAGAGAGGATCAAATGAGGCAACTACAAAGCTACTTAAACATCTATTTGGGGTGATAAAAGATGCAGAGACAAGATTTCACACTTCAATTCTAAAGTCCCCCTAACCTTGTTATTACTTGACAAATCCGTCCAGTATCACGATTTCAATTACGCATTAACATTAGCAGTGTAAGAAGGGGAGGGGTCCCTACGGTCCGTAATTATCCATGCCACCCCAATTACTTCTTGCCATTCCTCGCCACCATTATTGGGAATGTTGCTTATTTCGGCTTTTATTATTTCTCTTTTGCGGAAGTTTAAAATTGAAAATCGTTCTAGGATTTTTTCTCGTCCCAGTTTAATACAGTAAAGTGAATATTTTTGTACTGCTACAACTGGCGATCATAAATTAGCATATTAAAAAACATATTTTTATACACATTCACAACAAATTCAGTTTCGAATTATGCTATTTAAGTACCTAAAAAAATAGCTGTATGTCACAAGTTAGCCACAATATTATTACTAGGATTTATTTTTCTGATTATCGTCAGTTTCTTTGATACTAAATTAGCTTAGAAAAGGTTATTTGTTGTCTTCGTCATCTAGTATTACTATAGATACTTTTATTTTAGAAATAATGTTTTAGTATCTTTTTTCATACAGACAATATAATACCATTGTACATACGCCTTTGGTTATATTTGCAAACTCATCGCTGTATTGCTTACGCTTATAAAGAATTGATGTACCGAAATCAGACAAGGAGAAAATTGCTAAATAATACAGTCCCACCCTCTGTCTATTATGTCACTGGCACTTGTCTGGTGAACTGCAGAATTCACTTCACATTCCCTCCGAAATGTCACCGTGTGAGGGCTGAGGTAAGCCCCTTTGTCACTGAGGTTGTTCAAGAGGAATAAAATATTTAAATAAAAGGGAAAACTTCAATTACAAAAGGGTTAACTTTTTGTTTATACTTATATTGGAATACTATTTACCTACATTAAGCTGCATACATAATTTTAAATCTATAGTAATAATATAAAACTAAAGCGTTTTTTGTTTGTTTGAATGCGCTTATCTCAGGAATTACTGGTCAGATTTGAAAAGTTCTTTTAGTTTTAGATAGTTTATTTATCGAGGAAGGCTGTTTCAAAATCAGAGTATTTTTTTCCTGCTGAAAGCTTCCGTTGCGAGCGCTGCATAAACGGTTAAAGTTTCATAAAACTCATGTACAGCAGTATTGTTCGCTTTTAAAAGTTCTAAAAAAACATATATACAGCATATGTTTACCTTATAAGGTTAGGTCACTATAACCGTTTCCACGGGAACAAAGTTGCGCTCAAATCTAGTTAGTTATAGGAATTTTATGCATCATGGAGAAAGTGTTAGTCAACCAGCTCTTGCTTTTTATATATAAAGGATTGTTATGAGAACTTTACGAAAAATTTTGTTTTTTTTTCGTATTATTACTGAATAAGTATATAAAACCAAAAAAATAAAACAAAATTATAATAAACCATTGTGTTTACACGTAAATATGCAATTCTGTGCGCTGCTAAATAGATGTGAGATGAGAGTGCGTATTTGTCGAATGAAAGATACGTCTGAAATAATTTCTTTAAATATTACAATGTAATGATATTTTGCTTAACAATTAAGACTTTGACGTCATATCCTTGACGCAATTGACATGCGATTGTCTTTTTTATTGTATAAGTGTAGAGGACGGTCAAGACGCTCATCTGATGGTTAGTGATTCGCCTAACCATGACAAAGCGGCATTGAAGTAGACCAACAACTCATAGACAGTTATTCTCTATCTCTCTCTTCAACCTATCGCAGTCCACTGCTGGACATAGGTCTCCAACATTTATTATTATTATTCTTCATCAATGCCCCTTTGCGCCTGTCACCTGAGACAACAGATTTTAGGTCTCTCTCTTGTAAGGTAATTTCACCAACTACAGTGCCTTTCATCCCAAAACACAAAATTTCATACCACTGTCTTCTAAATATTCCTTGTTCAGTATGTACTTAACTACCATGATAAATTGGGATTACATGTACATATGCCGGTGCTTCTGTGATCCGCCAGCTATTCGTAAATGTCATGGCTTACTTTCGAGTATATTAAATATACTGTTTTACAATAACTTTACGTTTGAAGATGGAGAAAAATTTTATTTTGTGTTTATGGCATCCTTTTATGGTAGGGACTTTGAAAAGGGCGCTTCCCCTGACAGCCTTACCAATAATCCTTTAAACTAGGGTCACTTTCCAATTACATAATCGTCCACAAGTGCTCATGGAAAGCGCATTTATATTAAGTATATTGCATTAAGTGATAATAACCACTTTGTTACAAACCATCAAATACATTAATCCATCTTTACCAGACACTCATTTTTAAAATTACACTCACTTTAAAATGCCAACTTATTAACTCAAGGCAACGCGGTCCCCATCCTATTTTCTAAGCACTTAGTCATATGTTAGAAATTTGGGAACTATCTGCAATCAACTTAAAAATTATGAGCCCTAAACTTAGCTATTATAAATTTGGGGTTATAAACGTTTCTTTTTCTATAAAAGATGTAAACTACATAGCTGGACATAACCAACAGTGCAAACAATCGATCGATGTTACCGACAAAGTTTGTGATTTATTATAAAAACTATCACGGGGAATCGATATGGCGTTATCGTCCCCAAACAAGTCCTTCACGTCTTCCGCGTCTGGCAGCTGAAATATCGACAAGGGTGTTTTAAAATATTGAAGTCTTAAAAGCAAAGAATGGTTGCTTTGGATCGGTTAGAAAGCAAGTAACACCTTGATTTATCGGTCGTGAATACCCCGTCGCAGCGTCCGACCAACTTTGCTAATTAACTGAAAGATTAATTTCCCTTTTCCCTTAAACAATTTCCCTTAAAAGTTGGAACAGTTTGAGTCTTTTTTCCGGTAATTTAAATAAAAAAAGTGTTTGACATTTTTTTAATTAAACTTAGCGCAATAAAGATGATGTATAAAGATGATGTATTCATAATTTCTTGGCGTTGTTTTTGATGTTATCTTTTGGTTGATTTAATTTGCCTTAATTAATATATTTTTGTAATTAATTACTAAGCATAGGCAAGAAAAAAATGTTTTTTAAATAAATTAAGTTAATACTTGTTTGGTGCATATGCTTTCGTTGTAACTAAGTTTATTCACATTTATATAGTAAATAGAGAACTTCAAAAAGTTTGCTATGCTTTTCATTGTAATTTCAGCGATGAGTAGAGTTTTATCTTATATAATACCCCATCAATTATTAGCATAAACTAATGTCCCACTGCATAGCATAGATTTTGTTTTGTTCATTATCTGTTTTGTTGTTCATTCCACCAATTACAAGATCTCGTCCAACCCTACGGTCCAGTCACTGTCAATATAAAATTTGAGACGTTCCGCATTCCTTGAACCTATAGGAACTGTACTATCTAAATTTTTAGGTAAATGTATTTCATGAAACACATTACGGTATTCACAAGAAAATTAGAAATTTTATTTTTTTGTGTTTCGTCATATATTGATCTGAAACTCAATATAATATTTTTCATCCAACCGTGCAGGTTGGATGTGGGGTTTCAATGTACAGGGGGGTAACCATAATCTCTTCAAACAGTATTTATATAATGATACTTCAGCATTATTGTACCAGAAAAGACGAAGTAATATTTTTGTAACACCGTTTTTAGAGATGGCGATAACCCCCCTGGTCTGTAAAAAATAATTTTGAGGTTTCTCATAAATATTTTTTTAATTGAATAGTTTTGGAGATAATTCCAAAGTGGTAAAAAGTGTATAGTGTATTGGGGGGCCTATCTTCCGAAATATGGGGCTATAGAGGCCCACTCGCGCTTAGCCAACTTTGAGGATAATAAATATAAAAACAAACAACTAATAATCTTTAACAATTGTACATAATAGCCACAGCTGGGCAAGTTCAGATTATTAGGTTAATAAATAAATCTTTGGACTAAAACCTAGTTGGGGCCAGTCAGCTGTTAGCAGCTGGTGAAGTTTGTAGCTTGCGGTCAAACTAGGGATCCGACGAAGCCCGACTCCAGACTTCATATTGCTAGGCCGGACTGTGTTATAAACGAGATATTTCGAGAAACTTCTATATATGATTGCGTTGGCTTTAGTTGAGATTTCTCTGTAAAGGTGTTTGATGTCAATTACACCCACGTACTAATTTTATGAAGTTTCTGCACTGCCGTATGTTGTTTTGTTTGTAAATATGATACTTATTAATAAAATACAAAATAATGACACAAAGCAAAATGTAATACATACAATGCGATTTCAAAGTTCCACTTATCATCATCATCAGCTAAAACGTGTGGGGACCAGGGGCATGAGCCTACATACGAAGGGTGATTAGGCTTTAGTGGTCCACGCGGACCCAGTGCGGATTGGCTGATTTCAAGCATAACCTTTGAATCTCTTCGCAGGCGTACGCAGATTTCCTGGCGATGCTTTCCTTCACCGTAAGAACGTCGGATATTAGAATTTAGAAAATACAATGGTACGTGGTAGAATTTGTGCCTGCACCCTCGGGATTGGAATACGAGAAAGAGTCCACATCTAAGACCACCGCGATCAAAGTTCCACTTACAATAGAAACAAAATGACATGAGCTTTATTTATCTAAGCATGAACAATTTTTTACTTAGAAACTATTCAATTCCTTTATTTCCATTAAGAGACGAGACAAGCGAGTAGGTAATTATTGAATGCCAGCTACGGCTGTAGAAACTTTTATTATTAGTAGAATTTCATGTCATTTTAACCATTGGAGCATTTTAACCATTGTATTCAGACATCGGCATGGGAATCAACACCACTAGAACAAAATTTCAAAGAAGCCTCATACCCTCAAACTATACGAGATAAGATCGCTGAAAAACGCTTAGCTCGAAAAACATGGCAGCGAACAAGACATCCTCAAGATAAAAAGAAATTAAATTACATTACGGCAAATTTGAAGAGAATACTTCAAGAATATAATAGTTCAGGATTAGAAAAGTACCTTTTAAATTTAGATGGCACACAAACCACAGACTATTCGCTCTGGAAAGCAACAAAAAAGTTAAAAGGTCCCAAACAATTTCAACCCCCAATTCGCAATCCCAACAATACTTGGGCGTATAGTGATAAAGAAAAGGCGGAAGCATTTGCCAAACACCTGGAGGACGTTTTTAAGCCAAACGACAACGAGTCTAGAAACTCGGAACACGACATAATAGAACTGTTAAACTCGACAAACCAACTTGAACTACCTATCAAAAAATTTACAAAGGCTGAGGTGCGCGATGCCATAAAAAGACTCAAACAAAAAAAGGCACCAGGCTATGACCTGATAACAGCCAAGTTTTAAAGGAATTACCTGAAGAAGGTATTGTAATGCTGACGCAAATTTATAATGCAATCCTGTGGAAAAATTTTGTTCCACCACAGTGGAAAGTAGCCCAAATAATTATGGTACTGAAGCCAGGAAAATGTGCCGAGGATCCTAAATCATACCGGCCAATAAGTCTACTACCGATACCCTCTAAGGTTCTAGAGATCTGTTTCTGAGCAGATTGAATCCAATACTTACAGAACGAAACATTATACCTAACCATCAGTTTGGTTCAGGCGTGGTTATGGTACCATAGAAAAATTCATAGACTTGTCAAAGGTATTCACGATTGCTTTGAGAACAAGGAGTACTGCTCAGCGGCATTTCTGGATGTATCACAGGCTTTCGACCGAGTTTGGCATGAAGGACTACTATTTAAGATTAAGAAATTGCTTCCGATTAACTATTATCTGTTTCTAAAATCATATTTACATGAGCGGTACTATTTTATAAAGCATGGTGAGGACACTTCAGGTCTTCATAATATTTTGGCGGGTGTGCCCCAGGGCAGTGTTCTGGGTCCCACACTGTACATCTTATTTACATATGATCTTCCAGTGGCTGAAGGAGTGAAAGTGGGTACTTTTGCTGACGATACAGCTATACTAGCTTCCCACAGAGACGCATCAAAGGCTTCTAGTCTGTTGCAAATAAGCCTTGATAATATATGCTCCTGGCTTAAAGATTGGCGTATAAAGGTTAATGAAACTAAATCGGTTCATGTTACTTACACCTTACGGAAGGAGACTTGTCCACCTGTAACCCTAAATAATATTTGCATACCACAGGCTGATGAAGCTAAATACCTGGGATTATACTTGGATAGACGACTTACATGGAAAAAACATATTTTTACTAAGCGCAAAGCCCTAAGCCTTCAACTCAGAAAATACTACTGGCTTCTTAATAGGAACTCTAAACTCTCCTTAGTCAATAAACTGCTAATATATAAGTGTATACTTAAACCAATCTGGACGTATGGAATACAGCTTTGGGGTACAGCTGCAAATTCTAATCTAGAAATTTTACAGAGATTCCAATCCAAATTACTTAGGATTATAACTGATGCCCCCTTGGTATATAACTAACGAAAGACTACATAAGGATTTGGGAATCTCAACAATAAAGCAGGAAATAAAAAATATGATGCCAAAATATAGGGACCGCTTGATAAACCACAGCAACGAGCTCGCTGTGAACTAAATCAAGGATGGACATGCTTTTTCAAGGTTGAAAAGAAAAACACCTTTCGACTTACTGAAGTGATGAGAATATATAATAGTAATGAAACATTAAAAAACCAGCATCAATAGTAATTAAAAGTCCATATTAAGTAAAATGTAATAATAATGTAGTGGCCTAGTCACTGGACTAGGACCACAAATAAATGTGAATAATATTAAAAATATTGCCGATTGTCCGCAAAGAGACAGATTGCAATAATAAAAAGGAAAAACAAAAAAAAAATTAGTAGAATAGAAATATAATCGTTATTAAACTAAACATTGAGTCATTGACTTCACAACACGCGTGAGGAAATGACCCCGATCCACAAAAGTATGATGAGGAAGACTTATTATTCAAGCTGTGGGCTGTACAGTTGATAAGATGATCATAAGTTAAACAACCATTTTGAATCATTTTTAGACGAATCATAAAAGAATTTAAGAGTAACGACGATCGCGCAAGTTGAGTTATTATTGTAAGGGTCCATCATCGGCATACCAAAAAAAATATTTTGAGTACAATGATATTCTATATTAAGCAGATACGACCAGTGCACACATTGTGAAGACTCAAAAAATGACCCAATTGGATCATCTTTCAGTTAGTCTGCATCGAGCGCAGCAACAAACATGTTCTTCTTCGTTCTGTATGTGTACTTACCAATTTTAATCAAATTTATGCCATCCACTGTATTCCGGAAGTATAAAAAATAAAACACCAAAAGTTATACATTTCAACAGATTTCATACCACATAGTTATTTAAGATATTATTATAAAGATGTATTAGTACCATTTTAATTATTTTCCCAAGTATTGAATTGAAGAAAGAGAGGGCTAATTGGTTTTCATGCCAGACCGATAAGGATGCGGAAAGTCTAAAATTTAATTTTAACAGTTTGAAAATTTTCGAATAAAAGTGATTACGGTCTGTATGGTTGGACGAGTTCTAGAAATTGGTGGAATGAAGAACAAAACAAAGAATGAACATTTGTTTACAAAAGGCGTAAATGACAAACACTGGCCGTTTTTTCTTCGCTTTATTTTTGGTTCGCCATCTCTTACAAATTTAGTGAATGTACGCAAAATAGAAAAATGTGTGTATGTATTCTGCCATTGCATTCGGAACACTATTTTCGGTTGTTTAGTGAGCATATTATGACGTATCTATAGTCTATGTTTGAGTATCTATGTCTATTAAGGCTCCTTTAGTCATTGGTCTTGGTTAGTTAGAATAATAGTTACTAACACCCACCAATCCACATAGCGCCCGTGTGGTTGATCTCTTGTTCAATCTCCCCATTGCCTTGCTGTGAGGGAAATTATATGCTATGCAGTGGGACATACCTTCAATATCGACTACGAGTACCTATTACAATAAAAAGTTTTGTTTCAAATTGTATAATAATATAAACAATAAAGCAGTTGTTGGATCTTCATCGAAGAATACAGCTATTTTAAAAAGCATTACAGTATGTTGGGAGATATGGGGTAATATGGGTATTAACGACTTTAAAATAAATGCTATTTTCAACAATTACCTTACGGAGTCTAAAAAACACCGTCTCATTACTTTTAATGAGATAAAATTTATCAAAATTATATTTTTAGTCAGAGAATGGAATACAATATCTGAAGGAGTATCTTAATTATCAAGAAAATCAAGAGATAATTTATTACAAAATAATATTTTCAGGAAATATTTTTTCTTTTTGGTCTTAAATCATCAAATTATTAAATTAAAAATTTTGAGTTTCGTCAAACACGCCAATATAAATATGTTACGGTTCATAAATTTGATATAAACACTAAACAGATTATATTAAGTCGTAATAAAAGACAAAATCAAATATGTAGCTATAAATGGACAATATACATGAAAATATAAATTTATTCTGATGCTTTCTAAATAAAACAGAAAACACGAATACTTTCTATGCAAATTACCCTCATGCTTACAAAGATAAGTAAAAAGTCAATATACGTATAAACGTATCCAGATAAACTTCTACTAGAATTTAAAAAAAGAAATTAATATTTAAGAAAACTATATGTAGGATTCATATTTCCACTCGAGTAAATCTAGCAGTAAGAGATGAAAGAAACACTACTTACAAACAGTGAAAATCCAACATACATGAATATAATGATAAAGTAGCGAACGCAAAAACAGAAACACAGAAGATGCGTCATTAGCCAGTGAACCCAAAACAAGAGAAACCCTGTATCTTGTGGATCCTGAATACGCTATCTTTGTTATTATATTCTATTTTTCTATTAACATTGAGAAATAATAGTAGCAATTGTGACATATTATTGCGAAACTTGAAGAAACGGTGTCTCTTTTTACAGGCATTCTCATGCTTATAAGGAGACTCCTACAATTAGAGATAAGAAATTTACTCTAAAGAAATAAATAATATTTGTTTTTTTTATTTTTATTTTGATAGTCCTGATGAGAGCTACTTATTCAGAATATTTAAACAATTGCACACAC